>VWZT01014153.1:126297-197401 GCA_013397055.1 Pachycephala philippinensis
AGGGAAGGGAAGGGAAGGGAAGGGAAGGGAAGGGAAGGGAAGGGAAGGGAAGTCTGAAGTACTTCAGGTAAAAAAAATAAGAAGTGGGGAGGGGGAATATGACACATTCAGGGTGCAGCCCAATAGCTGCTTGATACAATGAGCCCTCTGGCCTTTGGCTCAAGAGTTCATAGCTGCAGCAACTTAGCTCACTTATCTGGGACTCAGTCTTCCAAAGTCTCTGCCAGACTCTGAAAAAGGTTCAGGCAAAAGATTAATATGTTAAATTAAGTTTTGCAGATTCAGAATCAAAATTTTAATACCTAGGTGTTATTACCAGAAGTTGTTAATTTCTTTTTATCTTCCATTTGCAAAAAATATCTTTCTCTTAACAATTCTATCTAATAATTATTCTTTCCATCTTGTGTTTATTCCTGTATCTAGTGATTCTAAACCTCACAATTCTCCGATTCATTTCCAGCTCACAACTGCTACCTTTTAAGTGCTATTATTCATCTAACTATTTGGGGAAAAAAGCACAGATTTTGGCTCTGTTCTTCAAGATTTTCAGATGAACTGTACCAAAACCACAAGTGTACATGTCCCCATATTAATTGTATGTGATATTGAACAATTAACAGAAACCAACCATTTGCATTTTAATAACTTTCTAACAATCTGGTAAATGAACCCATTAATCTTTATTAGCTGGGTATCAGACATTGGACTGTAGAGTTCACTGGTGTGTATAGGTAAAAAGAGAAATGTAAGTCATGTTTGAAATAATTTTTCCAGCAAAAACTACAAATAGTAAGTCAAACTTGACTAACATGATATAAGATACTGAACTATGCTCACACGAAGAAAAAAGTAGAAGCTGATAGGTTTAAATAATATGACATCTGTCACACAAAACAAGTAGCTGGGTCATCAAAATAAATCTGACTTGCCATCTACCATATGATACTAAGATTAAAAGAAAAAGTTATGGAATTAGAATGTGGCTGTGCTAAGGAAGAAGGTCAGACTGCTGCTGATTTCTAGTATAGAGTAAATCAAGGCTCAACAGAATAACAGCATGAAGTATATATATTATTGTGAGGACATATTATTGTCTCCCACAGCAACCCTTGTTGTTGGGTTTGCATTCTCTTTTATGCTTTGTAGTCACAGTTGCACAACCAGAAGTTACTCATCAAATAGCCTATTTTAAGCTGAGGTCTTTGTTTCTGCAGAGGGTAGATCTTGATGTTGTAACCCCTAAAGATGCAATTTGACTGTGTATGTGATTGCTTGCAGTGTTTGCAACTGTACTTATTCTTTCATTGCTGCTCAGTTCTCAATTAATCACCTCTCAGAGGAATATCAGGAGCAGCAAATTATTTTCAGCACCTCTGCATTACCCAAGGAAAGCAACTTCCCTGATGCTGAGGTGAAAACTGAATAAATGGGGAACAACAGAAAACAACATATCCACACCCTTTCCCTTGAAAAGTTGTTGAGTTCATTTTTCTCGTGACAATAATTAATAAGAGAGCTCCCTCTCTTTATTTCAAACCAAAAGCTTTCCACCTGATTTCTTCCATTCTCCTACTGTTCCATCCTGTTAAGGAGGGGGAGTGAGAGAATGGCTGGGTTGGCACCCAGCAGCCAGTCAAGGTCAACTCACCACAAAAGCCTGACATCTAATTTGCTTTTTGAATAGCTATGGAGTATGAAACTGGTGTTTCATGGAACCTAAGCTATTAAACTCCCTAAGTATCCTAACTGGTAGTGGTTTGCTAATAGTACATTACATGTGGATCTTGACAGGCTTGGGGCCCATGGGAACCTCATGAAGTGTGAGGTTCTGCAGCTGTGTAGGGAGAGTCCCAAGCACAAGTACAGGCTGTGCAGAGAATGGACTGACAGCACCCCTGAGGAGAAGGACTTGGGGTAGTGTTGACAAGAAGCTTGATGTGACCCAGAAATGTGCGCTTGCAGCCCAGAAAGCTGAGTGTATTCTGGGCTGCATCAGAAGAACCATGACCAAAGGTTAGGGAGGTGATTCTGCCCTTCTACTCAGTTCTCAGGAGACTCCCATATTGAGTGCTGTGTTCAACTCTGGGACCCCAAATGTAAGAACTTGGACCTGTTGTAGTGAGTGCAGCGGAGGGCCGAAAAGATGATCAGAGGGCTGGAGCACTTCTCCTATGAAGACAGCCTGAAAGAGCTGGGGTTGTTCAGCTTGCAGAAGAGAAGGCCCTGGGGAGACCTCTTCTTAGCCTTCCAGTACCTAAAGGGGCCTACAAGGAAGCTGGAAAGGGACACTTTAGAAGGACATGTAGTGACATCACCAGAGGGAATGTTTAAAATTGAAAGAGGGTAGGTTTAAAATAGAGATATGGAAGAAATTCTCTACTGCAAGGGTGGTGAGGCAGTGGATCAGGTTATCTGGAGAAGTTGTGGATGTCCCATCCTTGGAAGTGTTCATGGTCATGTTGCATGGGGCTTTGAACAACCTGGTCTAGTGAAGGTGTCCCTGCCCATGGAACCTGATGTTATTTAAGGTCCCTTCCAACCCAAGCCATTCTATGATTCTAAGAAGCTAAGGTTTTTACTTTTTTTTTATTGCATCACTGTGCAACTCTTTTGAATTTCATCTGCCTCTGTGCTTCTGAATAATATATCTTTTAGGGTCTTCCTGCAATTTTTCGTGCCTGGTTCTCATTCTTGATACCCTGCATAATTCATTGATCAATATTTCTTTTGACATTGTTAGTCAGTCATTGCTTTCAGGTTATCTAGAAGTTATTTGATATAATACACCGCATTTCACAGGATATACCTCTGGGAAGGCCGATAGTGACTTCCTCCACTGAAAGAAAAAGCTACTTGTTCCTAAGACTGGTTCCTTTCCTTTTACCGATTATTTTTGCCATTCAAGCACTTTTGCTCTTTTGCCATGATTGCCTATTTTGCAGAAAGCTTATGCATACTTGAGTCCCTTAAGATTATTTAGCAAGTCTAAATTTCAAAAATGAACCACATAATAATATTTAAAACTAAAGTTTAACTTAAAACCAATCCATATGTTACTAGCCTGTAAATAGTAACACATAACAAGAGAATAAAGCATAAAGTACATTATTTTCCTGTAGGTTTTAGCATGGTTTCCTCTTTTTTTTCCTTTTATACTTTTTCTTATGAGAAAGAATAGAAAATCCAAAGCTGCCTTTATTTTTCTTCCTTATGCGGGTCATTGCTATATCTTCCAAAGCAGTAACTGTTAAGTTTATATTTTTAAATTTTGTATCCTTTGCACCCAGAAGTCATGGTTGTGGGCACATTATACAAAGCATTATGCCCTGGCCTAAAAGACTGAATACAGGGATGAATACTGTATATTCATATGTATTGTTACTTAAAAAATAGAGGCACCAAAAAATGGAATTTCCCTGAAATTTTGGGTTGAGGTAGAACTGGAAAATTCATCACTTCATAGAATCTCACCAATCACTGTGTTCCTGTTTATATTTTCTTTCTTATAGAACTGAGTATCATAATGATGTCAGGGGATTTAACATTGGGTGTCACTTCAGTTTTGTAATGCAGAAGATAATCATAAGTACTTTGGAGAGAAAGCAAGAAATAAAGTGAAAAGTGCAATTTCTTTGTTATCAGATGATAATATTGTATTATATACACAATCTGCCCAGGGCAAACTGCTTTGAATATATTATTTTCAAAGAAAACATAATGTCTTGTAGCATGAAAACTATCATGAAATCCAAAGTGAAATTGAAAATACTTGCAAGTAACTTATTTCAATTTTCACAGATTATGCACAATGCAATATTATGAGAACTTTCTGTGCGGGTGGAAATTTAATTGTATTCAATGCATGCCATTCTCCAGTGTCTTTTCTGACACAATATTTCAGCGTTTGGTATGGTGTTTATTGAATTCATTATACAATTTCCTTGGGTAGCTTTATGGCACTGTTAGTGAAAGGTCAGCGAGAATGATTCTGACTACAAGAATGGATGTCATGGCAGTTCATACCAGCTGCTGGCCTGTGCCACTGGCCCATGACGGAGTCACAGTGAGGTTGTTTTTATTCATTATTCTTCCTGGTGCAATTTTTCTTTGTATTGCACCTCTCTCCTAGCTTCATATATCTGTTCTCAGTAATGCTGAATTTCTTGCCATGTTCCTCAGCAGCATGCAGATTTTTGTATCCGTCCATCTTGAATATGTTGAAAAGATGAGGCATTAAATAAGTGAGAAATTATGATGAAAGCACGATTTCCAGAAAGGCTGGCCTTTCCAAGAATCGTCATGGTCAGTCAGAAAAAGTTTCACTAGATGTGACTGTCCTCTAAAATGTTTCTTTCCTTTCTAAAGCATTTTGTACTTGTAATTGCTTCAAAGGTACTTAAAATTCAAGCAGAAAAGAGATGGGATTCTGCCTCTCTCCGCTCTGCACTGCATGTGAAAAACCTGCCCTCAACAAGAAGCAGTTTAATACATTATGTATGAGAAAACGTAGCAAAGTGGAAATTAGTGTGTATAGTAGGAACATCTGAAAATTAAAACACCTGGCCATTTTAATGAATAGGATTTTACACAGCTGTACTGGGAAAAGATGTATTAAACATAATATATTTTTCATATTCTAGTACAAATGCATTTCATACAGTGGGAATATAGGATGATGTGTTTGTGTCTATTTTCTTGGTGGAATACTATGTGATCACATGGCTGTCTAGAAAATCCTGTCCCTGCTCAAGAGTCAAGAAATATTTTTTGAAGAAAAAAATTTGTTTCATGCTTAATAGTGAAAGTTTTCTCAGGTAGAGGGTTTCTCATGGAAATTTGAAACTTTTGAGAGATTTAATACTGAAACAAATCAGTGTTTCAATATGCTATAGACATAATGAAATTTTTTAGCAAGCCAGAAGGATAAAATATATGTAATTTATCATGCCTCTACAGTTCACGCCATCAATAATTTCTGAATTTTTGTAAAATTATAGAAGTACATTTTCCACACTTTTTACAAGGCTTTTAATGCATCTTGCCTAAAGGCAAATAAGGAAAGACAAACTTTTGAGAAACATACAGGATTGTTTAATTTAAGTACAGCTGCAAATTAAGAATGGATTCAAAACAGGGCATCTTACAAGTAATGGTTAAGAAGCCTTCATGATGATACTTCCCTTGTAGAATTTTTGTGGCTGTATTGTCAGTGGTGTGTGAAGGGCTTACATCTTCTTATCAAATTATTTCTTGAAGTCTATAATTGTTTGAAGCCATGGTTATGAGCTTTTTGATCATGAGTATAGACCAGTTTTGTATAGCTATTAATTTACTTTTAGACAGCAATTTGTGGTCCTAACTTTCAATTTTGACATAAAATATTATGCTGATTTTTTTTCTCAAATTTTTTACTTTTCATCTGAATTTCCTAGTTTTCTAAACTTGTCATCAGTAACGTAAGTATTGTAGTAAAATACGTAAAATTCAAATCATTGCTGAATATATTTAGTTTTTATTACAAAGAATGGGGTATTTTTCTTAAGGACTTTACCTACTTTCTGAAAAGCCGTTAGCCTATAATACCGTATAGAATGAAAATACAGTTAAAATTATCACTCCATTTCAGGTTACATCAGTGTTTCCTTGGGAATGCGTGGGGTTAAAAATGTATCCATGTACCTAACTATTCTTCAGGAAGCTTACAAGAAGAGGTAATAATTTGGTAGTATTTGTGAAAAATATCTGTTGAAAAACACCCCAATTTTTCCATTTCTTCCATGCACTCAAAACTCTCAGCAACATTTGCACTGATTTTGATTGCCCTTTTAAATGCTTTTGGACTGAGATCAAATCTGGGACATATCACCTGGAAAGGTTTTGCATAATAATGAAGCAGTAGCTGAAAGATTTTGATTAGAATAAAAGTTGAAATTCATCCATATTACGTCCTTATTATCACAGACACTACTGAGATCTGCCTTACAATATTCTTTAGAACTCAAGTGTACCTGCTAAATGTTACATTCATTTCAAACTGCATATTACAAATTTAATTTGAAGGAGGACTGATTCCAGTTATGATACCAACAGCTGCGAATGTAAAAGTACAGAGATGACTACCTCCATTATCATTAAAATTCATGGGAGGTAGGTTAAGCAGTTCCCATTTTCATTACATTGTTTTCCTATGGCAATCAGAATACTGTTAGACTTGATGAAAATGCGATATAGTAAAGGGCCTTAAACAATCCTAGAGTTTCACATTTTGAGGTGGCCGCTAAAATATTACAAAACTGATTATTTTATTTTTATTCCTTTTACTTTTTGAGACAGTAAATACAGAAAAAGTCCAATATTTCTTTAAATTGTCCAATGTATGGGTGAAATGGGTCATCCTAATAGTCATTGGTGGAAATATACATATTGATTTCATACACCTTTCCTGCAAAGTTCAGATGCTTGTCAGGGTGTTTTATTCTATCTGCATTGGCAGCTATTTTCCCATTTTAATGTTGAACAGGACTTGTTTCAACACTGGTCATTTGTATTAAGACTGATTCATTAAGTTTGAAAACATTAAGAGAAAGCTCTCTATTTCTTTTTGAAAGAAAGAAAGGCCGTGTTATGGCAAAACTCTTGTTTCCTTTCATACAAGGCAAAAGCATCTCAGGTTAGTTTCATCCACACCAGCTGCAGTATTTTGATTTTAGCCATTCCCATAACATTGCTCTCCTCGTTTTCCCATTTGCATTAAACTATTTAAATGGCCAGAGCTCAAAATCACTGTCTCCATGTCTATAATGCTAAACTGACCGTGTTCAGGATTGTTATCCAGTGCTGGTGTCATCTGGCGTGGAATGGCTGTCTTCCATGCTGCCAAGCTCTCTGTTGGGAACAGTCCCTATCTGTGACAGCTCTTGAGACACAACCAGAAATGGTTTGAGAGAGTGCTAGCTTGTTCAGGATTAAATCATGACAGGGACTGTTTAAACACTTTGAATGTACACACACACATAAAAGTAACAGAAAAATTTAAATATTTCTGTGTATCCTGGCAGTGTTTAATTTATCAATATGGACATAATAAAATAGAGTTGATGCTTATGACACTGAATTTTACAGTCCCTTGATCCCAAACTGAACCTTGCAGCCAAGAGTTTTCGTCAAAGATCTTTGTCAATTAGGCAAAAGTGTCAAGTATCTAAGGAAACTCACTGCATTGAAAAAAGAAAAGCTGAAGAGAGGAGCATCCAGTCCTCAGGACAGAAAAAATGTTCATTCACTGTTGTAAGTCTCTCATTGCTTCCTCCTAGAAATAGACATCATCTTTGTCTTCTAAAGACAGCCCCTTCTTCCCATTTATAAAACATGGAAGCAGCAACAGTGAAAATGAGCTCCTCTTAAACCTCCATATCTCCTGTTTCATAATACAGCAAAACTTTACACCAGTGATTTCAGAGCCCCATCCTAAGCGAAGGCAGATCAAAACCCATGCCTATCTTTTAATTAAGTGCAGTAGCTACCTGGTTCTGAAACAGAAATGTATGAGCACAACATTCTTGCTCAAACTCTGCAGAAAATAACGCAAAGTTAATTGAGCAGAAAGAGAAAGCCCTTAGGATTAAGATATTCACATACAGAGAAGAGGGAGATCTGATACCTTGATTTTTTTTAAATTTAATTTTTTTTTTTTTTAATAACTAAAAGATACAGGGAGGGAACATTTTAAGCATCGTAAAATTTTAAACCTATGGAAGCAAGACAGATTTTCAAAATACCCTTACTAGGTAGAAGATAATAAATCTCACTTTCACAACATACACAGCTACAGGATGATATACTGTAACTATGATAGTGTTACATTGCTTTCAAATGTTCATGCCCTGTTAATGGGAACTAAAGATATTCGGTGTGGGATGTCATTATAAGATCTATGTCAAATCTCTATTGACTCTTCTGCTCTGGAAACCAAAAGAGATAATCCTAATGTGACATCAGACTTCCTATCCAGGATATCTCTTGCCGGAGACCTCTTCCTCCCCAAGGGAAAGGACAGAGACGACTCTCACGGAGCAGTTCCTGTTGTGTTTCTCACCTGAGATGGTCAAAATCCTCACCTGGCCACAAATTAGAGAACTCTCAATTAAGCCATATTTTTTTTTTTATTTTATCATATTATGCTAGGGATAAACCACAATGGAGTGACATATTAAATCAGAATTATTGTTATATTAAATATCCAGCTAAGATCTTTTTTTAGAGAAGAGGACACTATTTCACAATATCTGAATAAACCATCTTCAGGGTATCCTACTCAGGCCTCCATCTAGGAGTTTGAGGCAATGACAACTGTAAAGTTCATTTTCCTCAACCCTTCCAGCTTTGTCCTTAGTGCTACATTTGTCACCTCTTGTCAGAATTAAAGAACCAGTTGTTAGAGATAAAGTTAACGAGTAGTGTCAGGCTACACAATCACTGTATGATGGTACAGGTTACTGAAAATCTGTAATAAAATAATAATCAGCTTCTACACTTCAGAGCTACTACAGTATTACACATCAACTGGGAGAAGAATTAGCTGACACAAAGAATCAGCAGTTCTTCAGTCTAGTCTGTTTGTTTGTCCCTTAAGGCAGTTTCCTTAGCCCTTTTTCTTACCTTTATTTGCTTCACTTCTTGAGCCAAAACAATCAAGGTTTTTCATCTTAGTTTCTGTCTCCTGTCTCCCTGAGTGGTGGACACCTGGCATCCAGCCAAGATCAACTCATATATAAGAGGTCAGCAACTCTTACAAGATGTATGGATTAATTCCTAGAAAACACTTTGAAAATGTACTTTGCATGTTTGAAGACATTGCTTAAATTTCTGACTCTGTCTTGAGATTTAGTGATAAAATAAGAAACACTATTCTCGGAAAGTTCTATTTAGAACTCTAAAAAAACAAAGAAAAAAAAAAAGAACCCCAAAACTTAAAGCCCCCACAAATTCAGAGCAGAATATAAAGGTCTGGAACCTAACATCAGACCCTGAGATTAACTCAGTTGGTCAGAGCCAATAAGACCAAGGCTGTGGTTTCAGTCCTGTATGGGCCATTCACCTGATAATCCTTGTTGGTCCCTTTCAACTCAGAATATTCTGTGATCTGTGATCTTATAAGAACTCCAATAGCAGATGAAGAATTTCTAAAATAATATATAGTGTGGCTATACTGAAAGCAAAAATTTCAGAATCAGACACTTAGATTAGCATGAAAATTTATTCATAGACTTACAGAAGTAGACACCAAAAGGATAAAGTTATTTTCATTGAGTTTGATCTTCTGTAGCTACAGAATGACAATTCCTGACTTGTACAAGGAGGGTAATTCTTTCTTATATCAGTTGGAGAACAATATTGAATTCAATGACTCATGGTTATGGAACCTTGTGCCTTAATACAATATAAATAATTTCGATTCTGGGAACATTTCATATAATTTGTTTAATGCATAATATTTGACAAGGGAAGATATCTTTTAGTGTCTTAAGACTTTAGCTCTTACAAGTTCAAAAATGTATTTGCATTGTCGTAATATATTAACTCATTTAGTTAACACATTTGTAAGCCAAATGGCTTTGAAATTTTTTCAGATAATGAAGGATGGAGTTTGCCTATGCTGAACAACTTTTTCATTTAATGTTAATGTCAGAGAACTAAGAACTATTCTATTGAACAAACTGTTGCAATTGATGCTTTCACCAGAAATTAACCTGACCTCTTTGCTATATAAAAATATATACTTATATGATGAGGATTCATTCTTCTATTTCCATCAATATAATATAAGCTATTATGAGGTTATTCCCTAGAAGATGGATTAAAATTCTGTTTTTACCAAGAGATTATTCCTCTTCTAATTCTGTAGAGCTTTTTAAATAAATTACTTTCAGTCCAATATAACAGTTATTTTGTTGGATCTCTGGTAATAAGCCCAAATAAATAATCTTCAGAACTATATGAGTAGCACAAACACAACCACATAAAAATAAGGCAAAGAAAATACACAATGAAGTATTAAAATATCAGTCTTTTACTAATTTTAAGTCTATTTCTATTAAATATGGTACTATAAGAGTTAACCTGGGTCCTCAAGTATAATTGATGAGCTGAATTGTAATTTTGTCCCCTTTTACAGTTAGACTTAGAAAGAAAATTCAAAGGATAGGCTTCAAAAACTTAGTCCAATATTACAGTTCATGTCAGGTGAAAAAAAAATCTATTTAATGGATGGGGTAAAATGCAGTAAATTTAGTTTTATTCTGAGGTTAATGGAAATGCTTTAGGCAATAAAACAGCAGGGAGGATGTAAATATGCACAATGACCAGCAGAAACCCCAAGGACAATGCTATTATCCTTATTAAAGACTCATCCATAGTTAGAAGTCAGGGTAGACTTGGGACCCTACATGGATAGTGCAAATTTACTGTGTTCTGGCTACCATGCACCAGTTTCCTGTGCCCTCAACTATTTCTTACTGGCAAAAAATGTGCACAAACTGAACTCGCTAAGAGCATATTTACAACTCAGACTGCAATGTAATGCAGGGATACTCAATCTAGTTTGGAATGAGCTGGCTTAATTACAGGAAACATTGGAGCCTGAATAACAAAAGCAGATTGCACTGTTTAATGGACAGGGGAGAACAGTTGTCTGTGAACACTGTGCTGGGAGGGGTACTTTTATAGGCATGAGGTAGGCAAAACCACCCAATGCGTGTGCAGTGCGTTCTTGGGAGCAACAGTGAACTAATTTACACTCTGTTCACCTTCTCCTACATTCCTGTGTGGATAAATCCTAAAATTACTGGGTAGGTACCTGTCTGCTGTTAAAAGTGGAAAGTCCAAGGTTCTTAACATCTTCTAAATTCTCAGACAAACAAAAAATAGAAATTGATCTAGAAACTGTCTTTGCTTTTCCGTAGTTACTTTGCGAGAGATGTGGTGATCAAGCTTCTTTAGAGACTTAAGCACATAGCATGTGGAAAAAAGATATGGCAGAAGTTTTATGGAGAAGGGGATAAAGCATAATTAATCTGTTTCAACCAAGCACCCAACCAGTCCGTACTGATGAGGTAGGCCAAAAGTCAAACCAGAAAATCAAGCCTGGATCAAGGAGGTGTTAGATGAGATGTAGATACAGTGGCCTTCTCGTGTTCAAGAAATTAACTAATATATCTATTATTCCTTTCATAGGAAGGAGAGGAATGAAAGGAGTTTTGGGTTCGAAAGCTCATCTGGTTGTTTGGGGGGTTTCTGGGTTTTTTTTAAGTTTTGGGTTTTTTTCTTTTTTCACATCAGCAGTCCTTTTTTTCTAACAGGTGTTTGTTGGGCCTTCTCACCAACAGCAGAAATTCCAGAATATTTGCAGTCGATTATTCTGCAATGTTCTAGTCTCAGTGAGAACACTGGAATTTTCAACGTCTGCTATCCATATCCCTGTTATATATCCCATATGATATTTACCTTTTTTTCAGCATTACCTAAAGTTGGTGACTCCCTGGAATATCTGCATTCTTCTTCTGTATCAGCAAACTTGACTGTTCTGTTTAAATGTATTAACTTTTCCCTCCTTTCTGTTTGCAATACTCCCACCTTGTTATCCTTATGTTGTTTGCTCAGTGCTGAAAGTGGTTTTTTTCACTTTAACTCAGGGGGATGTAGCTGCCTCTTGTTTATGACTTAATATATGAGCTAATTTTAATTAGGAGGCAGTATCCCCTGCTGATTCATAGGTTTCAGCATCCCTGAAAATCTATGGTTTTTGTTCCCGTGATTGATACTACTTCTAGCATGTAACAAAAATCTCATTTTCATCCTAAAAAACAAATCAATTCCATTTAATTTTGCAAAGCCTGTTTCGAGCTTCAGATAATTTTGAATTCTAATAGTCCTTTGATACTGCTACAGTCCTCTGGGGCTGCTATTTCTAGAAATCATAATAAACATTCCCTGAAAGACAGAATGCATTATTTCACTGATACTGTGTGAGCCAATAATTCACTTGAAACAGAAACAAAAACCCCAAAACACCATACCTTAACTTCTGAGCTGTATTACAGTAACACAGATAGTATGTTGGAGGAAGTTTTATTGCACTTTTTAGCACTTTTTAGTGTGTTTCTGGAATATTGTATCTGGTTTCAGGCAACCCAAAAGAAGAAAAATATTACTAAACTGGAGTAACCTGCAGTTTAGTGGGGGGCCAGAGCATTGTTCATCTTGAAGAAGACATGGCTACAGAGGCATATATTGAAATAAACAATCTAAATTCTCTATTGTAGTGCATTTTCAGCAAAAAATTTTGAGACTACATTCAAAAGTTTAAAGCAGTAGGTTCAGACTGGGCATAATAACAGATTAGATATATTGTCCTGAAGCTGGACCGGCTATTTTGGAAATTTTGGAGAATGCTGCACTTAAGACATTCCAGGTTCCCTCGTCTTCTTTGCTCTTCAGAGCTGTTCCTCTTTGATTCCACCTGCCTGCTCCCTGAACAAGCCTCAGGCTGTTTCCTTGATGCCTGAGGTCTGGGATCTGCTACTTTATTTCTTCTTTGCCCTTGGGATCTTCATATCAATTCTTCATGCTCGCTATGGCCAAGGCTGCTACAGATTGCTGCATCCTGATGGTATCATTATTCAACTTTAAACTGGAGATCATCATCGTTGATGACCTTTGTGCTTTTAAAATTTGTACTCAGAAGGAATAATCTGAAGAGTATCTTCTACACAGCTTAATATTGACATTGTTTGGAGGAATGTTTATTCATTTGTAGAAAATAGCAAAAAAGTAAGAAGGTGACTTAAATCCAGATGTACACTTGTGGGTTTACTATTGTTTCTTTGGTTTGTCATGGGTTTTTTAATTGGTTTTTGTTGGGGTTTTTGTTAGGGTTTTTTTTAATTGATGGAGGATACTAGATGAATATTTCTTGTAGCTGATGTAAATTCCCCTCTCTTTCTCCAGCTTTTAAAGAAATGAAGGAGTAAGGCTCAGAACTGTATGCCTGTGCTGTGTCAATGCAGAGGGTCTCTGGCTTCTACAGTCATGTGTCATCCTTAACTCATGTCTCCCTGAGACTGTGTGACCTGGCTCTGAAATAAATTGGTTTGCACGGCATGTACAGCATGCTTGACATTGTTAAGGATAGATGTGAAGGTCATTAAAAAGATTAACTGTTACATAGACCCACAAATGTATCTGGTTCATCCCTCACTCCAATTTTATTAATGTGTCAAAGCACAAAACAATCTCCTACATAAAGCAGTGAGTCACAGAATCATAGAATGCTAAGAGGTTGGAATGGACCTTGAAGATCCCACCACCCCTGCAATGGCTGGTATGTTCATTATGAATCATTCTCTTTCCTGTTATGCAAAATTATAACCATAAAATTATCAAAATAGGAAGGTTTGGGCAATTATTCATTACAATGAATGTAATGGATTCAGAGAACAGTATGTAACTGAACCGGCTTCATGACCTCTTGAACCAGTTCAACACTTCTCAGCAATGTAGACAAATTGAAGAGAAAGTTGAGTTTCTTTCTGCAGTGTTAGCTTATGCTGAGCTGTAACAGATTCTCTCTTATATATTGAAGATTACTGTTGTGAGTTGAAGAACTTGTATATCATTAATTTCCTTCAAAAAAGGACTCTAGACTTTTGCTATTTAGCTGTAGACTATTACAAATTCACATGAAATACCCAGTGGATATAGGGTTTTTTATGGTACCAAAACATCTGAGCATTCCTGATAATAGTTACTCCTCTAAAACTATGGAAGTAAATCAAAACTATTCTCATTTTACAAGGGATGTTCTGACTGACAGAGAAGTAAAAGGACTTACCACATTTTATATTAATAGGCCACGGATGAACAGCCAGCTAAGCCAAGTTTTCTGAGGAATACCAGCACTCAGCAAAGAAAAAGAACAGTTCTTTGAACCATGAAAGAGTCCTTAACAATATAAGATGGCATGTTGAAGTAATTTTGTAGGTATATTGATCTCTATTTTCTGCATTTTGCTAAAAGTGTTCATTGCCACATTCCGCTACTGTACACACCTACCCAGTGGTTCAAGTAAATGTTTGCCGATTATAGGAGTGCATTCAGCTAGCATAAAGGAATTGCACTGGTTTTAGTCGTAATGTCCTCCACAAGAAACTCTTGGAGCATGAAAGAATATTTCTCTCACGGCAAAACACTCTTGCACATCTACCAGCTTGCTCTGAGCGCACTTCTGCATTTCTGGACAAGCATAACTAAATCCTTTACTGAGAATAGCCTATGTGGAAATATTCTGCGAAAATTGCCCTACTCCATGGTGAATCCTTTGTGAACAGATGCTAAGTTATGCATCTGTGGGCAGCACTTTTCCCTCCAAGGTATTTCCTGATGATTTATGCATATTTGCCAGGGTAACGCCACCCGCTTTCCGTGTATCCAGAGGGTACGTATGAGTAGGCAGACCCCTAACTCTTTCCTCTACTAAACCAGGATATCCATAAGTATTTACTATTACTTCTATATCTATGTCCCTCCTTAAAGTTGCCACAGATGATCCAGAAAACATCAACTTTATGTTTAGGAAAGTATTCATGGAACTGAGTGTGAAGAATTCCATTTATGCACAGACCTCTGTGTTTTGCCTTGGTGTGGTCAAAGGTAATAAATGAGGTAATTTTAAACTGTTTTCGCATCATGGAGGCAAGGGAATTAGAAAAAGCAACCAGTGTATAATAGAAGTTCCCATTTTTTTTATGCTGTTTTCCACTGCAGAATAAGAGGCAAAAGTGTGTGTAAGACTGAGGTGTCAGAGGGTCATCATTAGGAGTGACAGCGTTGTTTTGTTCTTGTTTTGAAATTTTTTAAAGAGTGGAGAGTGGAAGAATGTTTCCCAGGGAACAGGACTGCCAGCTATGGATTGTGTGCTGTTAGGCTGGAATACAAATATATTTCCATTGATGATACATATGTGTTTCCATTCCAATACTAAGAAGTTGAATTTTCTGAGTATTCTGAGTTTCTGAGTTTCATTTTCCATTTCCATCAACCAATAAAGTACTATTCCAGAAAGCAAATGGCTATGGTGGATTGGGGTTTTGCAGTTTTTCTCCAAGTTAGGCAAGTTTAATCTTTCAGTTGGGAAGGGAAAAATCTTAAGCTCACTAGACATCATTAAAGGAATAAAGTAACATAAAGGGAAGTATCAGACAGCTAATAATGTAATATTTGAACTTTAGATTATTTAGTGTTTTTTAGCAGGATCAAATAGATAGATATCAAAATGGATAATAGACATCAGAACATTTTTTTGATAGATGACAAGGAGTAATTCTATTATTTCACTTTGTCCCTTTTTTTTTTTGGTAGTGAGAGTGGACAGTTACAGCTTATGTAGTTACATAGCTTATTTTGTATATGAATATAATTGTTTTTCAGTGTGTAGGAATGTTGATTCTGCTTCTGTTGGCTCTGTTAAGTGTCCTGAGAATCTCTTTTCTTTGACAGCCCATATACTGACAGAGTTTGCCATATTGTCATGTTATACATGCTCTGTTTTTAGTCTTAATTTTCTGGAAGATGGGAAGTGAAGTCAGAAGAAAGATATGGGAGGGTGACTGCTAATGAACACATTGTAAAGACAATCTCTGCTATTCCAGAAGTCTCTTACTTTGCCTCTAATGTCTCACATGTGCTTTGCTTCAGCAGGTTAATGAAAAAATTTTGCTGTAGTTGCTGAGCCTCAGTTGTGAGGTGTTTCTTATCACTGTTTCCATACAGTGTAATGCTTTATAACGTTAGAATATGAAAATATCCCTCTAACTCTATCTGTATCCTCTCTACTATCTGTAGCTATACTAAATTCTTTTGTCTTTAGCTTGGAAAATCAGTGCTTTTGTAAATATTTCATATCAGGGAGTGGAGAATTATCCAAATGTAAATTGGAATCATCCATCACTGGATTCAGCACTTGTTATCTGTAGAAGCTGGCTCTCTTATCTCTGAACTTTAAGGAATAAAAGAGTTTAAGCAAACTGCTTCGTGAGATCTATTCAGTTTCCAGTGGAGCTTTCCAAATTTCAGCTGTGTCCTCCATTTTCTTCATGCTAATTTAACTGTGGAAACTGGCTATACCAGAGAGAACACAAGCACATAGATCCTTCTTCTATTACTTCTCCTGCTTATTTACTATTTCATTCACAAGGCTATTTCCTCTGCCTCCTCTGCTGTGTTTTGTTCAACTACTGTTCCTGGTTTTAAGTCCCTGAGAAATGAGTGTGTCAGAACTTCTGAAAATCAAGTGTGTAGTGGTTTACCCATTTTTCAGGGGAGCACACAATCTACCAAAAGAATCTCAGACACCAGCTGCATATTTGTGAAATCAAAGATTACTCCCCATTTGAAAGCTTATATCAGTGAAAATTATCTCATTAGATGGCTGCTTTGCAATAGGTAATTGCCTCCACAAACAACAGAAATGACAGATGAGGAGGAAAAGGTGTAAATAGAATTTTTCTTTAAAGGAAACTGAAAATTTAGATACACTGTGACTAGACAAACTAGTCAACGTTCCCTAATCTTTTCCACTTAACTCAAGATTAAGGCACTGAAAAAATACTTTTCCTATCTTTCACAGTTATTTGCAAAGCAGAATATTTTCCCTTGTATTGTGAATCTTGGTGTTATTAAAAGCAAGAAAGCAAGGCAGAGGAAGTGAACAGCGTTTCCTCTTTAGAACTTTTTGTTATAATATGTTGTATTGGTTCTTTTTTATCATATATGGTTAAAGAATGTTAAACAAGGGACAGTCTCTCAGTGACTACAGTACAGTTATCTCTGTCAGGGGAAGAAATCACACTTCATCAAATACTTTCTCATGGATTTAGGGTATCTCTCACATTCTTGTCCTTTCAGCCTCTTCAGCTGGTAGTGAAATGATAGGTCTGGAGAGACGGAGTGCCCAAAGATATTTGTTTTAAGCCTTTCTTTAAATGCAAAAACAGAGGGAGAAAAAAATTGAAAGCTACTTTGTGTTTCTGTTGTCTTCGACATGAAGGGCTACATCCTTTTTCTCGCCCATTTTATTTGTTTCCCACACAGTGGAGAAGCTATTAAAAAGCTGGAGATGTACTAATGTTTTTGATGAAATAAGTTTGCATGGTACATTTGGCAAATGTATTCAAATTTTCCATTTCCTATGTAACATTCTGTTGTGTTTATCCTGTTTCTAACTAACACTTAATAATGTTCTTTTTTTTTTCTGAAAGTAGAATGAAAATTGTAGGAGAGGTAAATTAAGAAACGTGATTGCTATTTATAATTTCATGTTGCTTAAGCATAAGCTAATTAGATCTTACTGTGTTTAATCCATCCATAAATGTGAGAACATTCACTGTTGATTAATTGCATCTCATAAACATTCAGTTGCTGCACATTTGATTTAAAATGTCAAGGAACACAGTAAACATTTTTAAGTTTTCTTGTTTTGAACATGTATGCAATCCTTCCATAGAGGCAGCCAGAATTTCCCTCCCATAGATAAAAAGATTATATTAAATACGCTTTGAAATAATTTTGAATATTATTCTAGTTCTATCCTCTTTGATTAGCATTTTGAAAGACTACTACCTTTGAAATATTTTCCAACTTTGTGATCAACAAAATATTGACTATGTTAATCTCCTTTTTATATTTCAATGAAGTATTAGAGTGAGAGAGGTAGTAGACTAACATGGACATTCCTTCTTTCACTTTAGGACAGCATATGCAATTGCTCAGACTTCTTCATTGTGCTCTTGGGAATACAATCCTTTGTGAACACCTCCAGGAGTGGTAGAATAGGGATTTACACATACATTCAGTTCTTAGACAAACTATGTCTCCCAAGTTAATGGACTTCACTGTAGGAACTCTGTAACATAGGAATTTAGCTGATGTGGCTGAAAGTTCATTGATTAGTGAGCATAAGGCTCCGGAATGACTCTTATTGATTTTAACAAGCACTACTCAAGAGCAAAGCTATTTACTTATTAGAGAAAAGGGGTTTTTGGTTTTGTGGATTTTTTTTTGTTTGATTGTTTTAGAATTAGTATGCAGTGTTTGTGAACAATAAGGTTTATAACCCAGCTGTAAGTGATGGCTAGTACCCTACCTCTCCATTTCCCTGGTTCTGATGAAAAAAAACCCACTATTCTTCTGAGAGTGCTATGCATGAATGAATTACAATTCCGAGATATAACTAACAATAGTAATGAAAATCCCTCTGTGACCATACTTTCCTTACATACATTCAATCAAAAAATGTGTGCTTCCAGAATTTGCAGATACTGCCATAGACTCTAGAGCTATAATGAAAAAGAATGCAGAAACTGAGGCATTCCTCCTCATCACAATATTAAAATGTGTGAAACATAATATTTAGATGTCTGATTACCTATTTGCTAAAGACGAAGTTTTATTCTACCAGACAGGAAACCACTTTTTACTCTCAAATAACTTCTTTACAGTGCTTTCAGAGTTTAAAACTTCAGGAAAAAAAAATCACCAGAGAGCTAAAACTGAATTTACAAAAACAGTAAATTTAATTATCTGAAAGTGTGCACATACTTGGAAGAAAGTATGAACAGCTGTTGAGATTTTCACTGATTTATATGCATGCTTGTTATGAAGTTTTCAAGAAAATTATGCCAAATTAATCATAGAATCATAAAATTATTTCAGTTGAAATGAACTTTAAAGATCATCTAGTTCCAAACCCCTGCCTTGGGCAGGTGCATCTTTCACTAGACCAGGTCACTCAAAACTTTCAACCTGGCCTGGAAAACTTCCAGGGATGGGGCACCTACAGCCTCTAGGCAACCTGTTCCAGCGCCTCACCATCTTTACAGTGAAGAATTTCTTCCTAATATCCAATCTAAACCTGCCCTCTTTCAGTTTTAAGCCATTAACACTTGTCCTATTACCACATACCCTTGTGAAAAGTCTATCTCCAGCCTTCCTGCAGGCCCCCTTTAGGTACTGGAAGACCACAATAAAGTCTCCCCAGAGCCTTCTCTTCTCCAGGCTGAATAATCCCATCTCTGCCAGCCCGTATTCATAGGAGAAGAGCTCCAAAGCTTTGATCATCTTTGTCACCCTTCTCTGGACTCCAACTGGCCCACATCTTACCTATTGTCATGGTTTGACCCTGGCTAAGCATCAGGCACCTGCGAAAAAAACCATCTACTTATTTTCCTCTGCTATAGCTGAGCAGAGCAGGTGGAATTGAAAACTTCATTTTCATGAGTTGAGATAAGGATCATTTGAAAAAAAAAACACTTTAAGGCAAAACAGATTCAAAACTCAAACAGTATAAAGAAGATTTATTATTAACAGAATTAAAAGTAAAAAAGGGTAATGAGAACCAAAGAGAACTTTCAGAACACCTTTCTTTCCCAGTCCCTCCCTCTTTCCACTGGCCATACCAGGAAACAAAACTTGG
This sequence comes from Pachycephala philippinensis, assembly GCA_013397055.1. Classification (NCBI taxonomy): domain Eukaryota; kingdom Metazoa; phylum Chordata; class Aves; order Passeriformes; genus Pachycephala; species Pachycephala philippinensis. The sequence continues at coordinate 145,823 of VWZT01014153.1, forward strand.
GGTTTTGGTCAGTATTTCACTTCTTAAAAATCTTTCTTCAGTATGCTTAAGGAAAAAAGTTTCTTCTGCTGTACCATGGGATCCTTCCCATGGGAGATAGTTTTCTGCAAACTTTTCTAGTGTGGTTCACAAGCAGCAGTCTCGCCCAAATCTGCTACAACATGAGCCCCTCCCACGGACCAAGCAGTCTTCCCACAACTGCCTAACATGGGTCATTTTAGTTCTTGGGGTTTAGTCTCTTAAGGATGAGCTGTTCTAGTTTGGAATCAAAGGCTCTCTTTCTCTACCTCTAAACACAAGGGTCCTCTCTCTCTGTCCAAGTTCCTCACTAGATTACAGCTTTTCAGTATCCACACACTCCAGCACGAGTACTCTTCTTCACAGGCTGAACGTGGATCTCTGCGCCCCCCATGCACCTCATGAATTATAGGGAAGCAGTTTGTTGTATTATAGTCCTCACCATGGCTTACAGGAGAATCTCAGCTCCGGTGCTTGGAGCACCTTCTTCTCTCTCCTTCTTTTCACTGACCTCGGTGCTGCCATGTTGGTTTTCCTCATGTTTCCTCACTTTTCCTTTTTCTCTGACTTGGAAGAAAGTTAGTGCCTGTAAGTTGCAGTTGAGACGTTGATCTCGTCTGGGCTCTGCATCGGGGAATTGCTTGCCATGTCTCTCACTGCTGGCCACATGTTCCTGCCAGCACCACATGGGCAGCTCTGGCCTCAGGAGGGGCCCGGCCATGTGGGCCCCAGTGGCCCTTGCCGGGATGGACCCCAGCGGCTGCCTCACCACCCCTTGGGAGAAGAAAAAGAGCTTCCTGCGGTTTTTCCTTTCTTAAATATGTCATCACAGAGGCATTACCAACTTGTCTGATTGGGCTAGCAACCTGCCCATCACCAGACCCTTCAGTAGTTGGGTCTGTGCCGGACACAGAAGTTTCGAGCAGCTTTTCTCCTGCTCCCACCAAAAACCAGGCTGTGTTAAACCAACACACCTATGTTGGGGTTCCCAGTGCCAGACACATTACTCCAGGTGGGGTCTCATGAGATAGGAGTAGAGTTGGGAAAATCACCTCCTTCATCCTGCTGGTCATGCCCAGCCTGTATTTATGCTTGGGATTGCCTTGATTCAGGTGCAGGATCTCACACTCAGTCTTGCCGAACTTCATGAGGTTCTTATGGGTCTACCTCTCAAGCTTGTCACGGTCCCTCTGGATGAAAAGGGAACATCTGGGATCTCACATGCTCTCAGAAGACAGAACAGATGTCAAAACATCTGGCATGTTATTATTATATCTTGTATAAGAGACAAAATGGTCGTAAAGCACATGTCTCTATATCCAGTCTGAAGTCCAGTAACGATCTCCAGACAGATGTCTCATGTTTGCACTACCTGTTTTACTGCCCAGTTTTCATGAAAGCTGTGTAAAGAGGGAAGTAGAAGTTGACTAGCTTTTCCTCCTGCTTATGATCATTGACAAGAGAAGCTCAACAAAACCACTTCTGACAGTGTTAGTTTATTTAATAGACAAAATTTGATGATGCAATAATGTGTTTGCACAAAAAGTAAATATTTGTGGAATTGTTGTTTTTTGGGTTTTAAGTTGGAATAAAAGCTGCGTAATGAGTAGAGAGAAAAGGGAAGCTGTGTGGATAAAGAAGAAAAACATGCTTTTACATCTGTTATGAATATATTACCAGTGCAAAGTGTTTGCTAGATAATGCAGAAAAAAAACTTTTTGATGTGTAGGTTGCTGTCAAATTGTGAACCATCACTATAAAATAATTTATTTTGAGCTAGCATTTTTATTTTTTAAGTAAATGGCTGGAATACTTTAAGAGAAGACAAGTAGTGTGAAAATACATCCTGGATGGGTTTCAGCTTTCAATGTGGATACTCAAAGTGTCTATGAGAATTAAATCCTATTCATGCAAACCTATAGAACAGACAATCAGAGTGAGTAGGAGTACATCGCTTTGAGAAAATCTTTATGAACATTGATGGGTTTATGTGGAAGTTTTAGACTAACCAACCTCTCAGTTACAGAATTTCATAAGAAATATCACAAAACTAATGGTATCTGGCAAAGTACGACCTAAATTGACAGTGCTGCTCTTCCTTAAATATATTGCTACATCAAGAGTTTTATGCAGTAAAGCACCCATTTCTGAAGCTCTGAGTAACAGATTTAAAATCTGGAACTGAACACAAGTATTTCCCTGACGACTGCAAAAGTCTTATTGATGTTTAGATCTATTCATGTTGAAAAGGAACGAGGAGAGAGAGTATGAGAAACATCATTTAATGCTGGTTTGCTATTTGAAGTGGCATCTCTCCTAAATGGTGCAAAGTGGTGGAGAAGACAAAAAAGAGTCAGTGTCAGACATGTTTCATCGTAGCGAAAACTTCTGGGAAAGGTGTTTGTGCCTTTCCCCGAGAGTAACTGAGCAGGTTCATCTCAGATGGACAAACAGGCTAATTTGGAGCTGGCAGAAGGAGTTAGGGAAATGGCTTTGTAGTAAGAAACACATTATCTGTGGTAACCAGAGAGAGTGTGCTGCAAGCAGAGGGGATTGGATAAAAAAACCCACAGTTTTTCTGCACAGTCATCAAAAGGTAGACTTGATTTTCAGGTTTTCTTTTCAGTCTTTTTCACTCTCATGAGTCTTTGATAGTCTCAGTCTTAGCTGTTTAATTACTTGCTCTGGAAATCCATTATCGTTGAAAATTATCTTACCCTCTAAACCCCACTTCTTGTAGGGTGACATGGAAGCTTTTAAAAGAAAGGCTGGGGCAATTGCTCCTCCGGCCCTGAAGCTGTGAGTCTGAATTGCTAGGTTTGTTAGTCAAATCATACAGAATGGCTTGGATCAAGTTAATAAAAATCTCAAAAATTAACAGAGGAGTATTTTTCTTTATGTTGCTATTTGCAAACATATTAAAGAATTGTTCAGTGTTTATCACTGACAACTGTAAGCACTTGAGAAGAGTAGAAGAAAGGGTAGCATCATCTTCAGCTTGGGGAGAAGCTCCAGGGAGCAGTGCAGAAAATACTTCCTCTTTAACTCTTCATAGAAGAAACAGAATTTCATAACTGTACTTTTTCTTGTCTAATCAGTGTTTCCATACATACAGTGTTCATGAGTTTTTGTTAACTGACTTACTGTTTCATCAGACTTCTGATTATTTTTTTTTTTTTTTTTAATCACAATTTGTCTTATTTCTGATTTCATGTTGTGGAGTTCTGGGCCTTGCTACTCTTTGTGGCTAGCTCTTAAATTTACAAGAAGTTAGACCATAATAGCAAGGCTGTTAAAAAATATTGTCTGCCACTTCTTAGTTTAAAAAGTTGCTATAGTATGCGTCCAGTTGTTGAAAACAATGAAGAAGTAGCTAAGCAAACAATAAGATATTGAACTCCACAGTGTTTATTTTGAAACCAGTGTAGATTTTTTAACCATCTTGGCTGATGGTAAACTAAACTTGATAAAACTAGATTTCCACTTTCCCAACCTATATTCGGGAAAAACATCAGCAGTTTCCCTCACATGTTTTTCATTTTCTAGGACTATTATTTCCAGCAGTCAGGATGCCTTTACTTTACCATATGGAATAGCAGCAGTTTTTTCTAGCATCATATGTCCCTTGGCTTCCAGGATTGCTTCTTTTCTTCTAAAAATTTCAAGGTGATTCTATGTAAGAAACCAATATGCACTTTAACGTGTTTATCATCCCTATACTGGCCATCTGTATAAAGAGCTAAGGATATTTATTGGGCAGCCTTTCCTCCTTCTGACTGTGACAGTGGTCACTGCAGTCTACAGTTACTCTGGAGCAGTGGCTGAGCTAAAAGGCTATTTACCAAACTTAAGCATCTTGCTGGTGGGCTTTTAAGGCTTAATCATAGACTTTTAGTCCTCAGATGTTTTAGTGCCTGTGGTAATTTCTACAACTGAAGCAGCTGAATTATAGATAAAACTGAACTGTGGATACCCAGGAATGGTTCTTTACCAAATAAGCAACCTGCGTCACATAATTACTCATTAAGCAGTTTCTGGCAGATGCCTGTCTTAAACAATTAATGAAAAACCCATGAAAGTTACTCAAATAACTTAAATTTTGGTTAAATTAATAAAATTTTGAACTTTACCAAGTTTTTGCCTTTAAGTTTAGTAGAAGAAGTGAAATACAATTTTACAGCAGTATTAAAATACAATGGATTAAAGTTCTTTGAGATCTAGTTAAGCATTATCTCTTTGTTTTTGTGATTTTTTCTGATAGTGAAAGCTGAAGTTCAGCCTTGAGAGAAAGAATAAAAGATGAACTACAAAGGTGAGTTTTGTTCACTGCCACAGAATGAGTTAATGTTGGCATTTTAAAGTAACTGATAATAAGATGAAGAAATAGGTAGAATGCACTTCAAGTTTACAAGGTACCTGTTCTCTCATTTTTAACTCTGATTTTATTAAGATATGCTTTCTATGTGTAACTTGTCCCTATGTATTTGTAAGGTTTAGCTTTTGCTGTGCTTTTATATCAGACCTTGTCAACATAAAGTTTCAGAACTGATATAACATTATAGTATGAGCTTAAACTCTTTAGGATGGCAGCAGTTTCACTGATAATGATACTTTTAATAGATGCATGAGATACTAGTAAGAAGATATAACATGTGTGCAGAGGAGGCCTGTACTTCTTTGACTACATCTGAGATATTTGTGAAAATTTGGCATAAGTCAACTGCTTTGTATACAACAGACAATTTTTATGTGTTAGCAAAACATAGGTTTTCCTTTTTGGGTTTCCTCACACAATTTTCTTGTGCCACAGAAATCTGCTGTCTTACCAATAGGTCTTTTCAACATATTTGAAGTATGGTAAAGCCTTAAGGGATGGCTATAAAAAAGTAGTCTGTAATTTACAAGCCTATACATAACAAAATGTGTGCAAAGTGAGGATCTCTTGTACTATGTAAAGATTTAGTAGTATGGTTTTAAAGGTTATGAGGCTACATTGGCTCAGCCAGCTTACTTCTAGTTACAAGGATGTGCTGTTGGTTGGAGTGTCTTATGCTGAAGTATTATTGAAAAAACCGCTTAACATACACAGAGTACAACAAAGTGTGTTAAAAGCAAGTAGTTAAAACAGATTTATTGAGAAGTGGCACTGTTTTACCATTACTATGAAAGGCCCAGTCCCGCTCCAGCTCATGTCTGTCTCACTTTGGAGTTCTGCTGTTTCTTTCAGAATAAATTCAGACAGGGACTCTGCATTAAGCATTATTTCATATCATTTTACTTCTCAGTTAGTGACCTAGACCACATGACTAGTCTAGAAACAAAATACTTTTCTCAACTGTGCCTCTCACATGCTGGCTGAGCAGGAACATTTTATTTTTTTCCTCCCATCCCATTTTTTGAAAATAATATTACTTCCCTGTATTATTATTATTATTTTCCTTTATAAAATGTTTTACCACACATTAGTGAAATTTACCAGAATCACTGAAAAGTGTGTGAGGATCCATGTATTAATGTAGGTTTATAAATATCAAAAGAGAATTTTAGTTCAATTTGTATTGTGGGTTTCAAGACTCATTGAAAATGTTGTAAAGTAAAGCCTGGGTTTTACCCCCGCACTCATGAAAAATTAAAAAGAATTTGAAGTAGGTTTTGGGGGTTTTTTGTTTGTTTGTTTGTTTTTATTTTAGGCCACTAAGAAAGTTTTAAAGGATTTTATTACACTAACTTCTATTACCTTTCTAAAAGAATCATCAGTTAATTTACATACTGATTAAACATCTTCCATGCCTTTCTAAATTATTCTTAATTACAAAGGCTGTTTCCATAGTTACAATTTATATCTTAATTTTATACCAGATTTCTTTCCACTTATTCAGCTCATTCCATTTTTCTACTTTATTTGTTATTTGAACTACACATAAACTTCAGGAGAGCTTATCTCTTACAGGTTTTGAGAAGGAAAAAATGTATTAAGGCAGAGATAAAACTATTTAGTATGCAGCTAGTTCAATTACCGTGGATAGACTTCTCTCTTTAATAGAAATAGAGGCCTTTGAAGAGAGTCTATAAGAAAATAAGCCACAGAATCAATTAGATTCTCCTAGAATTGAATAAAGGGCAATAAGCACCATTTCAAATGTGTAATAGTTTTTAACAAACAACCATAATTTTTACTATGTTTGTGAAAAACAGATAAGTCATGAAGGCATTTAAAACACTTCTAAACAACTCTAATGATTAAAGACACCCATTAATATTTTAATTAAAGTTGAAAAATATTGTTCATATCCCTTTATTAAGCTTATTTCTTCACATAGGGCAAGCTTATCAAGAGCGAACCTGAGGAGGAAGAGTTGAGGGTGTTTGTTGACGAAAGCTCAACAGGACTCAGCAAGATATGCCCACAGCATAGAAAGCCAACAATATCCTTGGCATGGCCACCAGGGAGAGGGAGGGGATTCTGCACACTGGTGACACCCCACTGGGAGCGCTGCATCCAGCTCTGGGGTCTTCAGTTCAGGAAAGACATGGAGCTGTTGAAGCAGATCCAGTGAGGGACAGGAAGCTGGGGAACGTACTCCCTCAACAGATGAACAGAATACTGGAACAGAGGAGTAAACCTCTGCTAGATTGAGACTTTCTAGTGTAAAGTCCACAGACATTTAATAGAAATGACCTAGTGGCTCACTTGTGAATAACATATTTATTCTATGGCTGCATATGCCATATTCTATGGCTTTAAATTCTGCTTCATCCTTATTGTTACACAGTCATAGCCAATTAGCTTTAAGGTTATTTATTTGCTAAGTTTTTATACACTGAGTTCAGCTTTTGGCAGTCCCTGCTGTTTGATAGTGCAATGTTGAGTTGAGTCAAGAATGCTGGGAAAAAAGAGAAATGCCAAACTTGCAACAGACCTCAGACATTTTTAAGAGATAGTTTATGACTAATCTCAGACTTCACCAAAAAATAGACTCTGAAAAAAATTTCCCACCATCCATCTTAGTTTGAAAGTGGAATTGTTTCCTGAATATCAAAACCAGCTGGGGCTAACCTTTTATCAATTTGTTGCTTACACAGCAGTGCTGAAATGACTTGTGTTCTCCAGTATATCTGAAGGAGGGTACAAAGGAACTCTGGTTACAAAGTTTAAGGTGTGAATTGTACGTTTTTATCTTACTGCTCCGCCAGTCCATGGGGAGCTCCTGTGCCCTGAAGCTTAGACTTTAGGAAAGGTATAGACTGCGCATTCACTGCAATCAGCAAACTGGCAAAACTGTGTAGTTCCAGAGGTCATATCAATCTAGCCACAGTTAGAATGTGTTCAAGCTGGATCTATAAGTGGCATGCTAGATTTTTTGGTTTTCATGGCATGAAGTAACTGCATGATGTCGAAAAGGGTTTTCTGCACATTGATTGCAGACAATGCCATTATGATGTTGTCTAAACTGCTTTAGTTTCCAGCACAGCAACAATATTTATTGGCTTTGTCTTCATTTTCCTCTTTATTCAGGTAGTTCATTCTCTGACACATTTATCAGCGCTTTCCTTCTTTGAAGTACCTGGATTTTGCTTTAGGATATATCCCAGTAAAAAAGTAAAGCAGTCTGATCCCTAAACTGCTTTCTAGCCAGCAGGGAGTAGAGGTGAGGCAAAAGATTTAAGATTGGCCAAAGGCAAGGAAGGAAAAAGGGTGCATGCATATTTTGCTGTCACAGTATCCATGGCATTCTCAGAATTGCATGTTTGCTGCCATTTTGTCATTTTGTGTCAACAGTGATGTGTGTTCTAAAACTTTCTGAAGATAAATGAGGAATTCTCATGGATTATGATGGCTCTTAAATTGCTTGCATTTTCAGTTATGTTTGTGATTACATCATGAAAAGATCATCTCCTTCTCCTGAGCTTTCCTTTCCTGAAAAGGAAGAAGAAGAAGGTTTCTCCAAGGTAAAAGACTATAATTAATAACTTTTCAGAGTAAAGCTTTGAAGTTGATATTTTTCTCCTCCTCAGATCTTCATACGACCATGCAAGTGTATAGCCTATAGAAAGATAAGTGAGGTTAAATTCTATTTAATTTCTTCTTCTCTGAGATTTTATTCCCAGATATTTTTTTCTTTATATTGATGAGGTTTGAAAGACATTATATTGATTTGTCTGTGGCATGAAATTTAGGCAACACCCCATGCTTTTTATCTTTGCTAAATCTAGGTGACTTTCCGAAATGAAGAGGCACTCTAAATCACCCTTCTTCGTATATCTCTTCTCTGTGTTTATGTAATGCACTTCTGCTCTCTATGGATTCATATAAGAGTGAGTGATGTACTAGCAATGGAGTATGCCAGTGAGTCACAACCTACTTTGTTTGCCTGAGTCACCATTTAACATTGTTTTTATTGACTTGCAGTGAGGCTCTCTTATTGACAAAATGCAAGCTATGTGGCTCAAATGTTCCTTAAAATAAAATAATCCAATGGAGGATAATCCATCAAATAGAATATTTGCTTTAAATCCTCCAGAACTTGATTAGTTGTGTTTTGGTTTTAATGTCATTTAAGAAAAACAAGGGAAGAGCAATATTCTCCATTTGTCTCTAGCACTGCAAAAATCCTTAGATTTGATACTGATTTCCATACACAATAATTAATTATCGTTCTTTTAAATTCTTTTTCCAATGTAGACTCGAGTTTGAATGTTACACGTGCAATACATATTTATTAAGGTAAGAGCTAACGTTGAAATACTTAGATTGGATTTATACATTTTTAACTTTCCAACTTCCTTTTCATTACTGATTTTATGCAAGTGTAGAATGTATGGAATTTTATCTGGTATTATAATGAAACTGAAGAGGAGACTGGACTGGAGAAAGTAGCAATAGCATTTTTGAAATGTCAATACCTGTTGTGGGTTAATCCTTCTGGCAGTTAAAACCCACACAGCTGCTTGCTCACTCCCCCTACAGTGGGATGTGGGAGAGAATGGGAAGGGTAAAAGAGAAATCTTGTGGGTTAAGGTAAAAATAGTGATTAATAGGGAAAGAAAAACTGTGTGTGCATCAAAGCAAAATAAGGAATTCATTCACCACTTCACATAATCATATAACTCCAAGATAGCAGGGCTTCATCATCCATAACAGTTAATTAAGGAGGCAAATGCCATAACTACTAATATACCCCCCTTCCTTCTTTTTCCAACTTTTATTGCTGAGCATGATGCTATATGGTATGTGATATCCCTGGAATAACCCTGGCTGCATAGATGGAAGTACTGAAGCATGATCCCAAAACACTGCAATTCCCCAAAGGGAAAGAAGGGTCATGTCTGGAACCTCTTCAGAAAACCAGGTGGACCCAGGTGGGCTTCTGAGGTATGATGTGGCTACTGAGTGCTGGTGATGTCCCTCCAGGGGGCAGAGGGAGAAAGCATCTTGCTTGCAGGAGGTGTGGGCTGTTTGAGAAGATGGCTCACAAGGATATGGGGGTGCAGGAGCATGTGAGCAACTTGTGGAACATCAGGGAGGATGAAGGGCTCAGGTTCAACACAGAAGAATGAGACGAACAGCTTAATCCCCAGCACCACCTCTCTGGGGCGGCCAGAGTCTTCAGCCCGGGTCCCTGCTGGGGTTCCCTGTACCAACAAGGACATGACTAAGCTGCAGTGTGTGCCCAGCTGTACAGGCAGATGGAACAAAGGACCAGCTGTCCCAGCTGTGTCCTCTTCCAACTTTGGTGCACCCCCAGCCCTCTCTATGATGGGCCAACATGAGAAACCACAAAAGGCTTGGTCTGTAAACACAGCTCAGTAATGGCTAAAATATCAATGTGATAACAAAATTGCTAAAAAAGCCAAACCACTGCTGTATCAGCTGTGTGAAGAAAACTAACTCTATCCCAGGCTAAACCAGTGCAATCTTGTCCATGATAATGTATTTAATGTCTTGCAAGTAAAGTGCTTGCTTAACCCAGAAAAACATTCCCAAAATCTCTACCAAAGATGCCTGAAAAATTGCATCCAGGGGAAGGCAACAAAGCTGGTGAATGGGCTGGCAAGAATGTCCTATGAGGAGCAGCTGTGGGCTCTGAGCTTGTATATTTTGAGGAGAAGGAGGCTGAAGGGAACACTTCTTTGCTGTCTGCAGCTTCCTGAGGAGGGGAAGGGGAGACTGAGGTGCTGAGCTATCCTCCCTGGTATCCGGTGGCAGGACACATGGGAATGGCTCAAAAAACGGGGAGGTTCAGATTAGAGGTTCAGATTCTATAGTAGGAAACATTTCTTTACCTAGGGGGTGGTCAACCACTGGAACAGGCTTCCTGGAGAGGTGACTGATGCCCCAAGGCTGTCGGTGTGGAAGAGGCATTTGGACAGTACCCTTAAGTACATATGGTGGTCAGCCCTGAAGTGTTGGGCATTTGGACTATATGATATTTGTAGGTCTTTTCTGGAACTGTTAAGTTCTGTTCTGTTCTGTGAGTTCTTTTTTTTTGGGAATGGCATAATTTAATTTCTCCTACAATGTTTTGTTATTATTTATCTACATTATGGGAATGCTTAAAGCACTTATAATGTGAAACAGTTCCCTCTAAATCAGCCTGAGTAATGATTAATGGACATAAGGCAAAGATGAGTCTGCACCCTGGGTCTCAGTTTTAACTCTACAGGTCCACAACACTCACTTCTTCCTGCTCTCTGGGGCTGGAGTGTATGGAGTTACACGGTTAGTTTATAAACCACTGTACTGCACTACCACCTGATAAAGCAGGACAGGCTCAGCAAGAGAAAGTTTTCAGTAATTCTTTGTTTGTCAACTTAGGCAGCTCTTAATAGTTTTCAAGTATATGCATTTGTAATGAACATGGAGATTTCAGATGACATGAACTCAAGTTCAAAGGCTAAACTGCAGTCTGCATAACAAAAGCCATATTTGTTCTAATGGAGGTCTTCCAGTATTTATCAATCTTCCTTCTCACCTCAGCCTTCCCCACCTCAACCTTGTTCTTGAAAACCTGAATTCTAACAAATTAATGAACATGAGTGCCCCACTTTCCTTCGCAGACCTATGCCCGACCCTGCTTTCCCTGCCTAATTTCCCCCAACTTAGCTTAGTCAATATAAACAGAAGGGCCAAAACATGACAAAGTCATTACCAAACGTAAATAAAACCCTGTAATGAAAAACATTAGACAATAACAATACATGGTCCAGCTACAATAATGTGTTCTTTATTTAATTCTGCTTTTGGAAATCTATTTGAAAATATATATTTGAACTGCTGTCTTGTAGCTACATCACATTCTTTGCCATTCTGTTATGACTTTTATCTTTTTTCCCACAGGAATAAATGTCCTTAATTCTTTGTCCAGTTCTATCAGTTCATCACTTAAAAAAGCAATTTATGTCAACAAGTTATGTATTTCAAAATAACAAGCCTCTGCCTCAGATTGCAAGAACTTTTCTGGTCAGAGTCAATCATCTTATGCTACTTGCTAAGAAAAAATTGTCATACTATCCTACTTGCTGTGATTGAAGTTGAAATATTACTTTAAGAGGCTAAGGAATGGATGTGTGCTTATTGAGTTGCAAGTAGCAATTATGACCTGTCTTTGTTTGAGCAGAATATAGTATTAGAAGAAAAACTGAGACTTGGCCTCAAAGCAGCTGTCATTAAAGTTTACTTCAAGGAAACAAACTTTCTCTGTTACCTGCCTCAGAGTGATGGTTGTAGCCTTCGTTGCATTTAACTGCACCTCTTTCAAGTTCAATTGACAAAACTGACATCAAAATGACAAAGAGAGTACTTTATCTATTTTGAGATGTAAGTAAGTTTTTTTGGTTTTTTTTTTTTTTTTGTCTTACAAAAAAGACATACTTCATGCTAAACGATCTCATAAATTCACTTTGCCCTATTCATCTTTTGCTATAATATTTTAAGCAAAGTGACATTTAAGGAGTCATATCTTACCTGCCAGCACAGATGAATTAGTTTAGAATGTACATTGAGCAGTTAATTTATAAAGGACTGCCTGTGTCACTGAAGAAAGTCGACTGTCACACAGAAGCTCTGTTCCTAGTATTAGCCTGTACATGACGAAGTGTCTCATATTCTTAGCACATTAAGTTCCAGATAGCATTCAACCTAATTCTCTTTTTCCTAACATTTATAAGGATGTTTATAGGCCTTCAAGGTATAGCTGTCAATGTTCTTAGATATACAGTGCATGGAAGAAAGAAATGGAAATGTGTGGCTTGGCTGAAGTTTTCGGTCACTTGCACTGTTTAGAGTAAGGAGGCTATGGCAGCTGATGGGTCTAGGTCAGAGAGAACAATAGGAAAAATGGTTAATTTTGCATACAAATTCCATATATAGGAAGTGCTTTTATATGTCTGGTTTTTTATTCTGTCTTGTGGAATAAAAATGTGACATTACTTTTACTTGAGTGGCCTCTACAGCAATTTTTGTGCTATTTGGTAGTATAAACCCTGGAAGATAAAATGAACTAGGGTCATGCCTGAAGTTTTTCTTACTCAAGTGTATGTGAGAGTTGAAATATAATCTTGTCCATGTTCTAGATATATTATATGTATATATGTGTATTAGAAGTAAGAAAAATAGTCACACTAACCGTAAAGTATTTCATAAACCCTTCAAATATGAGTGATATTTACATGATGCCATTAATTTGCTTTGGCTTACAACCAATAATTAAGCTGTTTATTGTCTATATGGTCTTCACCAACATGAAATAAAACATGTTTATTTGAACCATTAAGGTTCAGCTGACTAGTGGAAAGTCATTAAGATGCCTGGAACATAATACTTCAATAATATAGATGTAGAAAATCTGATATTTGGTGGGAGGAGCTACGGGTTTAAGGAAGTGATTGATGAACTTCCTCATCGACTCCCTAATCCTTATAAACCGTAATTTTTTTTCCTGTTAAAATGAAAAAAACATGCTTCTTCCCAACAGACCTTTTTCATGAGTTTGAAAACATGTTATGGACAACTAAATACAGCCCAAAAGTGATCATTTCGTAACTGAGTCTTGTTTTCTGCCTCTCTCTTTCAACAGATGTTTTGAAATTATATTAGAAGTGCTTTCTTTTCTTAGTGGGAATGGCTGTTTACACATATTACTAAAGAGAAAATTATTGTTCTGGAAGAATTACTTTTTAAGATTCTGAATGGTCAAGAAATGGCACAAATACAAAATTAAGAACTTGATGAGGACAAAGAGACAAAAGTTCCATCAGAAATGCAAGTTATAATTCTTTAATGTTACTTTAATGCGAATAAGTACACACCTTTGCTGCAAACGCAGTACCAGTTTTATTATTTTTCAGGATGTCTCTGATCTATGTCAGTTTTCAAGGAAAAAGTGCCATGTGGGAGAGTATTGAATTTTTTCTTAAGCTGTTGAAGTGAGAGGACTAGATACTCTACAGAGTGGAATTTTCATTTCATGGTAGCTGTCCAAAAATGTTTATTTGGCATGCTAGGGCAAATAAGGCAAGTATCTAGTACTTGTAAGAAGGATGGTGAAGTCCATTTAACTCCTATCTCTGATATGTTTTTTGGACTTGCATTGCCTTTTTGGCTAATTATTTCCCTTTGCTTCCCTTGGTCTTTTTTCCCTGCTTATACACTTGGTGTTATTTAGGGTATGCTCACAACTTGCAATATTTTTAAAAGACAGGGTGTATAACTGGAAAGCAGCAGGTTAATTTTTTTCACTGCAAGAGATGCAAAATCACTTAATAACTGATGTTTTACTTTTCTACCTAAAGTTTTGAGTTCCATGTAGGAAAAAAATTGTTATTGTGATCCCTAACTGAATACAATTTGTTATTGGCCAGCGGGAAATCTATCTGATGGGAAATAAACCCATTTTTTATCTTATTCTATGTTTTATCCACAGTACTTAATGACAAAATTATTTTTTTTAGTATCATGACATGATATACTAAATAGTCTGTAGTAATTAATTTTTTGGCAGTACACATTTCAAATTCCCCAACAGGGGTCATACGCAGAATAAATGAAAACTAGAACACCGCTCTAATCAAACTACTTCAGTATTGGCCTTCAACACAGTAATATTAAGTGACCAGGTTACTGAGACAGTGGATTACTCGTGTAGTCTAAACTAAGGGGGATGAAATTTTCCAGTGCAAGGTGCCATCCGTGTTTTGGTCTCTGAACACTGCGGGGAACTCTGGGAGTGTACCTGCCAATGTTAAATAATTTATGCCAATCTGAACCTACACTGAGCTAATGTGTGCCAAGGCCCTTTCTGTCATCATGAAATTCTCCATGCAACTGCTGGCAGCGTAGTGTTTGAGCTACTTCCCTTAATTTCTAAGGAGCCAGATCAAGAATGAGAAGCTGCAGTTTGTGAAGAAAATCTGTGGTTAAACTGCCCAGGATGTATGTTCACACAGCCATGGATAAACTACTTCTGTCTTTCAAGCCATCTGGTTTACAGCAAACACTGGTATTTCTGTGCTATGGTTAAAATTACTGTGTGAGGCCATTAAGAGATGACAAGCCAAGCATTAAGGCAGTAATTTGCATCAAAAATTGAAGAAATTTCATGACCTTGGTTTTTCATAATACTACTTGGAACCAACTGAAAATAAAGCCCAGGCTATGTGAAATAATTAAGGAAAAAAGTGGAAAAAAAAACCCATCCAAAACTAATATTGTGTTTTACTCAATTCTCTATATAAAATGCTATTTGTTAATCATCCTATTTTTTGTGGTTCTTCTGAGAGGCTTTACATTCACTTGCATTCACATTTAATTACATAAATTGGTAGCATTTTATTAAGTCATTTCCAATTTCCACTACTTGACAGCTTCTCTTTTGCTGTAGAAGATATTTTTTCTGAATATTCCATAGCCATGCTAGTGGGAAACTGATTCTATTTCAAGGCATGTAAAGGTTACTCTATAGATGCTCAGGAAGGTGGCATGAGTGCTGGCTTTTTAAAGCTGGCTTTCAGACAAATGGAGGCTTATGACCGTGACCTTATAGACTGTTTAATGTATAGTGGTTTCTTTTACTGGATGGCTTTTTTTTACTGCATCACTTCGTTTATTATCTGCATGTGTCTTTTAATTCCTTGACCATATTTTCCAGAGCTGACTGTCTGTTTTAAATTATGCTTGTCTCAGAAAAATAAAGCAGCTTGAAGATAGTTAGAGACTCTAATTTTAGAACTAATCAGAGGTAATTCTCCTCATTATAGTCCTGATGCTGTATGTCGCTTTTCAGTATTGGAAGTGATGTCTCTGATGTTAGTACTGTCTTCCTTATGTTTATTTTGGGAGCTTTTTCATTGTATTTTGTTTGAGTCCAGTGCACTTAAAAATTTCCATGTTTCAGAGAGGTCTCCTTATTTTTTGTTATGCTTATTTAGAAGATTGCTTTCCATTATCTGGGTGTGAAATCACCTTAGTATACCACCTTTATAAATCTCATTAACTGCCGGTCTGCTTGATGTGTATAATTACCAGGGTGATTCCACTGGTGAGAACCACAGAGGCCATTTGGTTTTTTGCTGTGCTGATGTCTGTTGTATTTAGAAATACTAAGGACTTCTTTAGATAGAGCTAAGATACCTTTCTTCCAGTTCCAATTGCTGCACTTATGCTATTGATTCTTGTTTAGCGTACATGAAGTGAGAAACAGCTTTTATTTTCCCCATGTTTCTAGTTTTTCTCTTAAACTACAAACACCTGCTCCTAAGCGAGGTTTTATAAACTGAGGGAACTGAGGGAAAGAGTGAATTTTGTAATAGTTATTTCTGGAATGAACATTTCTGCTCAAATATTTTTATTTATTTATTCATTCATCTATTATTTATTTTTTAATTATTATATTGAATGGAATATAACAGGATTTTTTTAATACTTCCACATAATTTTAGGGGTTTTCAATTTTGTTTTTTAATTTTTTTTAAATTAAACTGAGGATCATTGGGTTTGGATATCTGTAGTACACAATTTAAACTAGTAACTGACCAGCCAACCAACCTTGTTTTAAAGCAGAGGTCTATTTTGAGCTGTTTATTTCTCTGTTCGCCAATTGCATGTTCAAAAATTAATATTTTATACTTGGTGGTGACCATAGGTAACAAGAGAATGCTTTTCCACACGAATATTATTTGAAAGTGCTTCTTAAGGAGCCACTCATATTCTAGTAAGAGTTGCATTTAAATATTTGACTGTGATGTTAGGATACAGTTGAGTAAACAATGTGTGAAGCAATTAAGCTATGGTGCATAAATGTGAATATCTGTCCTATCTCCTCTCAGTCAGCTGTCTTTTTCTAAGCTGAAGAAGCTTCTATGATTTAATTTCTGGATGTACAGTGTCACCTAATATCAAAAGACAAAAACTCTTCCAACAGTATTAAAATGGTAAAATAAAAAAGCAGTTCTTTATTGGAAACTCCCAGGTGCCTCCCTAGTTACGGGCACACACGACGTTGGATTTCTACAATCTTTGTAAGTTTAACAAATTAGCATATTTGACAAATATTGTCCAATTAGAGGAGCACTTGCTTATGTAATTTTCCCCTGGGTACTGCCCCACTGAATTTTGTCCAGGGCTTTTTTGCCCCATTTCTTTTGTCTTCTCAGATTCTGATTGGAAAACAAAATGTTCTTCTTGAAGGTTGTCTTCTTGAAAATGAGACTAAACAGTATTTCAGGAACGTGTTAGAAGGTTAACTTATTACTCTAAAATCTAAGAGAAACGGTAGGAAAAATACCAGGAGCTATATAACCCTGTATTAATAATCTACAAAGCTACAAATATATGAAAAATATATAAAAGCTGAAATATTTAGGCATCAACAGAATCTCTTCCACCTTTGGCTATCCTTTTCCACTCTTCTCTAAACTTTATCCACTCTGCTACATCCTTTTGAAGGCTGGGAAGAGAATATTCACAGTTTAGAAGTGGCAGCCACCAGAAACTTAAGAAAGTCTGTAAAAATGTTCTACCTCTTACAAAATTCCTTCTTAATTATCCCTAAAATCTCTTTGCTTCTTAGACCACTGCTGGATTCTGAATTTATATTTCTTTATTTATCATACCTTTCATTAATATCAAGGGCTATCTCAGAGAATGTAATATTATTTCAGGGTAACATGACTTGTTTTTTTGGGGTGTGAGTGTTCCTTTCACATTTAGCTACTTAGTCTTCTACTGAATCCTGCAGAAGTTATCTGCAGTTCTTCAGGGATGCCTTTTATGTTCCTTCTTCTGAACAACTTTGTTTTATCAGCAATTGTGATCTTACTCTTTTCTTTCTAAGGTTCTTTACAGTCTATACAACAGTGCTGATACTAAATAAATTCGTAACTCTACTGGTGACCCCCTCTGTGATGAAAACACACAATTTACTCTCACTTTCTGTCTTTTCACCAATTATTTATCCATGCAAGATCCTTCCTTCCCAGGCCATAGACATTTTACTTCCTAAAGAAGACTCAATGAACGCTTTCAACTAAAGTCTCTTATAAATTCCGACTGCCTCTATTAATTTTGATCTTCATTATTCCTAGGCTTGCTGAAAGTTGCAGAGGAATCCAGTGATTCTTTGACAAATTATTTTCCTTTTTTAGAAACCTTGTGGTTTCTTCCCTATAATATAATTTTTAGTCAGGTGACCAGACTTCTGGTCTCTTTATTTATGCCTTCTATTATGATTTGCCCATTGGGAATGTCACGCTTAGAAACCTAGAGTTTCGCAAGTCTCTTCGGCTATTTTCCAGTTCTCTGCTCTGAAAGTGAACAGGTTAGCCATTAAGCTATTTCATTTTTAAGATCCCAAGGTGATTATCACCTGGCCTTGGCAGTTTGTTTCCTTTATATTGATTTCTTCCACAACTTCTCCTGCCACCACTTCATCTTCTGTTCTGGCCCTGCACATAAGGAAAAGCTCAACAAAAACAAATTAAGAAAAGTCTCTTTCTGGTGTGTATTTTCTTCTTACTCAGCAGTTTTTATATTGGGGTATTTTACTACTCTTCCAGGTTCTTTGACATGTTTCCTTAGTAATTACACATCTTTTGTCTCACCTGGCAACTAGAAAGTGTGTGAACTTGCCCAGAAATAAAAGAAACTTTTAACAGCCTCTGACATTTTATTCTGGGAAAGTGTAAGAACTATGACCAATACATAACTCTAATCTCTCCAATCTCCATAGTTACTTTAGCATTACTGATTTAAGGTACAAAAATAAGATTCTATATAGAGGTCTGAGAAATTTATTTTGCATGTGTTGTGGTTGAACTCCAGCTGGCAGCTAAGTATCTCTCAGCTGCTCGCTCACTTCCCACCTTCACCATGTTGGGATGGGCAAGAGACTCAGAAAAAAGTAAAACCCATAGGCTGAGGTAAGAAGAGTTTAACAATAAAAATATCAAAAGCAGCAGCAATAATAATAATATAATACTAAAATATAAGAGTTATAAATAGTTTTCTTATTGAAGCCCTTTGGATAATATTAAGTATGTGTTTAACAATTTTAAAAAAGTATTCTTTGTGTATGTGACTTGGAATATGTCTGCATAAGGAATTTTTGGTAAAAATATTTTAAGTTAAAAAAAAATAGGAAACTAACAGAGGTGACAGCATTAACTAACAGAAGTTTTCTCATCTTGCAGGAAATTCTATCTAAACATAAGAAGAAAAAAACTAAATAACCCTGGTCAAATACTGGTACAGCTTGTTCAGGAAGGTTTTGGAATCTCCGTCCTTGGCGATATTTATAACCTGAGTGAACATGGTGCTGGTCAACCTGCTCTAGATGATCATCTTCTTAGTAGCAGGATTGGACTAAATGATCTCCAGAGGTCCCTTCCAACTTCAGCCATTGTGTGTTTCTGCAGCGGAAGGTGAGATTACATTTCTTACTGCAGTAGGCACATTGTGTTGCTTGTCCAATTCCTGTTATACTGACTTCAGTTTCAGAATTATTTAAGAAGAGGAAATACAATTAAATGTCTTATCAGTAGAATATATTTTCTGCAAATGAGAAGTCTAACTGAGGGAGCTTCCAGCAAATACATTATTAAGGAATTTTGAACCTATATTTTAATTGGAAATATAAAATATAATATAATTTTGACCTACATCATGAAGGATTCATGTTTGATATTTTAATTCAAATATTGTAAACAATATTATAGTTTTGGGCAAAAACTTTCAACCTAGCATTTTAATGCATGTAGTTTATTTTGGTATGGAAATGCAGATTTTAGAGTTATTTTCTGCCTTTGGATAAATAAGATGTATTTAATCAACTGAGGCTTTAAAATTATTTTTCCCTTATCTTTTTTCACCCCAATAAATCACGATGGACAGTTAGTACTTTAACTTGCCTTTTTACCGGGATTTGTGGGGTTTTTTTTTAAGAGGAAAAAGGGAGAGAGGTGCCTCTAAGAAGGAAGGCTAAGTAACTTAGTGATGGTGAATGGTAGTTTGTCCTTAATGTTGTGCTGTTTTTGAAAGTAAAAGGAACAAGGCAAGGGGACTAGCATGCAATTCAAATAAAATAAAAGGTTAAAATATAACCTGTAGAAAAACTGAGACTTTTAATTTTTTAGGTATGCAGACAATATATTTTTACCAACCTTGGTCATAACTGATGCTGGATTTTTTTCTTTTTCTTTTTTTTCTTTTTTCTTTTTTTTAATCAGTGCCTGTAATGCACTTTGCTATGCAATTTATGCTTTATGTGTGCCTTCTGCCCGTTTGCACAAACTGAAGTGGTTGCATTAAAACCTTTGAGTACTGACAAGTTCTAATGGCATGACAGGAAATGTTTGCTTCTTTTTCAATCATGACACTTTTGCTACAGTGATAATGAATGCTTCTCGTGAGAGAAGTTCAAAATTCAAATCAGAAGAAAAAAAAGTGAAATCTTGTCATTTATATGTTAAACCACTTGACCATAAATATTAGGCAAGGACTGTAATCTTAAGTACTTTAAATTCCAATTAGATTATGGAGTTTCATTTGTTACCTTAGTCAAGCAGGGCATATTTGATTAGTTTCAAGAGTTTTTCTTTAGATAATGGTGATATGCTATATTTTTTCCCCCAAGCAATAGGAACTTTTTGAACTCCCTGATAAGCTGAGTGGGTGTCTATAATGATAAAATGGTAGGTGTTAAGTGTATATTAAATGTATAACAATTAGTGTGTAGGAGTGAAGTAGATTAAAATATGAAATCTGAAATGCTGTGATGTGGAAAAATATCTTATTCATCTGTATTATCATCATATTTAACATCGGAACTCGTCTGATTTAACATGAGAATACTTGTGGTTTGTTTTAAAACTAAGGACCAGGAAGTATTAAACTAAAATGTTTGAAGTTCTAACATTCTCTCCATTTGCCATTTCTGTCCTTAGACAGACTCCTGTGGACAAACTCTTGTTTGCTTCATGATAGTAAAAAAGATGTGAAATACAAGGAGACAACACATCAGCGAGCCTTGCCCTCAGCTAGGGAGCAGGTGAGAGTGCATCTGGTATCTAGGGGAATACTTCCTGTATACTTCCTGAAAACTTCCTTTGAATATCCTGTTTCAAGGCAACTTGCTCCCCGTGTCAATATCCCTTTCTGTAATGCTTTTCTGCTATATATTGCACTGGTTAGAAATTAAAGATAACATATTTTTTTGCTTATTATGTCAATTGAACCAGTTACCTTACTGTCTCTCTTGCAGGATGATTATGACTAGTGATGAATTAATGGAGCCTTTTCAAATTAAGCAGCTGTTTGAGAAATGATTAAATGGTAACCTTCACCTGGGAAGAAAGAAGGACTTTTTTCTGTACTGAAGAAAGGGTACTCTTACATAACGTTGTGAGATGTGGCTTTCCCTTAACACAAATACATCAAGAATATATTACACTGGCTTGAGCGAGGCTGGGATCCCAGAGGAACAGGGTGTCATATATTAAATATTATGGAAAAAAAACCCAAGACCAAAATACCAAAAACCACCAAATACCAAATCATGGCCAAACAATAGATAACCTTAACAAGACTCAAGTTTTTGAGCTACTGCTGGGAAAAGTACTGTTTAAGCTTATTCTTGTATACTTCTTGTAGGTCTATGAAGAAAGCATTTGCTTTTCCATTCCTGAAAGGTAGAAATTCTGTCATTGAATGTGGGCAGCATTTTTGGTGGAGGAGTCATCAGTCATAAAATATGTACTTTTACAGGAAAAGCAATCCCAGCTTATTCAATGCATGAAATGGAGGGAATAGCAATTTTTTGTGTTTGGGATTCATGTAGTTTTTTCTATATAGGAAGGATGGCTGAAAAATAAGCTCTGTATGGAAAGTTCATGAAAACAGCTAAAGATTTAGAAAATTTGTCTAGTAATTCAGTCTTTAAAAACTAAGCTAAGGTGTTTACTAAGAAGATTAGACGGTGATTTGATGATAGTCAACACTTCCATGTAGGAAAAAACAATCATTTAAGAGCTCCCAATTCTACCAGGAAAGAACATAAAAGAGCCAGTAATGAAACTAATTCTAGTTAACACTTAACATCAATATAGAATACAAAAATTTAAAGATGAGAGAAATGAAGAGAACAATATTTAGTCAGTTATGTGTCCTTTTGAATAACAGCTGAGTTGGAGGAAAATACTGCATTGAGACAATTGCACTGTAACATTGATGCACTATGTCTGGTATAGCAGAAACAGATCCCAATTCCTTAAGTTCAAATTTCATTTGAAACAATACAAGTCTTCTCAAACATTTAAAAAGGTGCAGACAAATGATTGGTGTAGAGCTCATAAAAATACCAAAACCGTCAGACTTTTATAATAGTCTGGAACAGTATTTTTTTGACAAAACTTGTTTGTGAAAACTCATTCAAAATGAAAAAAAAAAAAATTTCAGGTATTTTTGCCAGAGCAATTTTTAAAATTTTATTGTAATTACAATATAGCAAAAATTAGTCACTGAAGGATCTTAGGTTTCTTGCAAAGATAGTAATTCTCAAGTTAAAATTTCATTCTGCATTACTAATTTAGTCAAAATCTATTAAAACTAATGAGCATTCAGCATGGATTTTACTTTATGACTGGATCAAGATCTTATGAACATTGATTGTGACTATTGTAGCAGAGAATGCTCTCTCAAAGAGTTGCTAATACCACAGAAACAGTTTTTTAAATTATTGAATATGCATTTCCCCAAAGCAGACATTCTGTGAAATATATTTGTCTGCAATCTTTTAATACGTCACACAACTAGTTAGAGTCTAATGATTTAATGTAAACAAATGTGTGCATGGAAGGCAGCCATGCCAAAGATATTTTGTGTTGCCTAATACCCACACTTCACAAGGAAAACTTGGACTACAAGCAGTGAAAGAAAACATGGACTTTGTCAGCTGCCATTTGAAATCTACATTCCCTGGTGTCCTCAGCAACAAAATTTTTCCTCAGTATTTCCAGTTGTGATACACCCCCAGATATGTAATGTCCTGATAAAGTGTAATGCTGGAGCTATTTTGTAAACAATTGTCTTGCAAAATGTCCTGCAAAGTCCCCGTTGCTGGTAAAAGTGGGCTCTGCAGTGCCATTACTGTGTGATCAATGCAGCTTGTCTGGATGCATGAAGAGGACAATGGGGAGAACTGAGAAAAATGACAAAAATCATAAACTGAAAATACTCTTTGCTGATAGTATTGAATTGTGGTCTCCTAATCATAAGAGTGATTAACAAAAGATCAAAATCTTGACAGTGAAAGTGCCTTAAATACAAATGGAGAACTGCCATGGATTGAGAATCAATCAAAGAGATGGCAGAACATCTCTGCGAAAGGAAGAGTCATCTCTTGCCCAGGATGCTTTCTGTGCTCAGGCAAGGAATTTGGAATTTATGAAGTCAGAAAGAACAATATCAGTGATCTGATTTTACCTCCCATATAGTGCATGATATAGAAACATCAAATACTAATTCCTATTTGAGGTTGAGCATATTTGAAAAGTGTAAATATCTAGACATTTCAAAAGTCTGTGGCAATAGAAAAATCTGTGACAGTCGCTGCCAAATTCAGGATTGTGTCAGAAGAGGTTGACATAACAGTTTAAATCTGCCTTTGTTATCCCTTGATTCATTTGGTGGATCCCTCTGTTGAAAACATGTCTCTCCCTTCACTTGAGTTTGCACCTGAAGCTCCTTACTGGCTCTGTCTTGGAAAAGAGATTTTGTTTTTCCTATTATTTTTTTATTTGACCTCGGATTAAAAGTGGCCTATTTTAATCTCTACCTCTAACTGCAAAAGAAGTAATCAAAATGACACATTCTCTTTAGTTAATGCCATGTACAATTTTCTTATTCTTTGATAATGCATGCATAGCTATTCATCTACCCATTACTGCTGGAAATCAGGTTAAAAAATCAAATTAACCATATGCTCTTTACTAATTGAAATTTCTAAACAAATGCTAACAAACAACTTATGTGCAGCTTCGTTTACATGGAATTAAAAAGAATTACACCCAATGTTATTTGAAAATATTTTTAATTTCAAGTATTAGCAATAGATTTTAGACATAGATTTTTACTGTAGAGTGCAATGAGTATCAAAACATTGTAAGCATATTTGCCTTTAATTAATTCTATCAAATACAACATCAGCAGAGAAGTGCATACATATTTTTCAGAAATACCAGAAGGAAAAAACACCGCATATTTTTAAAGAATGGCAGTGGTTTAACGCATTCTTATTTATTAGATATGAATAATAGAAATCTTAAAGTTCACATAAGCAAGTTGTGTCATTTTTTCTAATAAATTATAAAGCTTTTAGGGTCTAAATCTACTTCGCATATGTTGAGAAGCATTTATGGCAAGTATTCAAACCTTTACTCGTTAGGAGGGCACAATAGGAAAAGAATAGCTGAATATGCCTTTTAATTGTAAGAAATTAGTACAGAAAATGTAATCTAGCAATAGGAATAATACCATAGGAACAGGTGAGAAAAAAATATATTCTTTGGGGTTGTTGCAAAATTGTATTTTATAAATAATTTGGGATCTGAGGTCCAGGCATAATTAATTCAGAATATGTATTCAGATGAAGATTAGAGAGACTATTTAGAAGAATTGTAAAGAATTGGAGTGTTTTACACTTTTTTAGATATGTCTTATGAAAGCATATGTAGATCAATGTTAATTTATTGTACTTTGACATCACTGCATGTCAAAAAAAAAAGAGCCAAAAAAATATTTGAGGTTATTCAGGGCCTGATTTCTCTTTTTTCTTTCTTTTAAGGATTTTTATCTGAAATCAGCACATAGGTATTGTTATACTGAGTGAAAGAAATATAACAAATTTTCTTTCCCCTGACTTGCAAAAGGTGGCTGAAAAACTGTTCTGCAGAATTCTGTATTTTGTAGGTACCACGGGGACTGCTTAGCAGATATTTTGATGTAAAGGTCAGGGAGGTTCTCAGTCATTAAATATTAAGCAAATATTTAATATGTGGTCTTCTGTGATCAAAATAGATTTAATTCCTCTGTAATCTTAAATTAGTCAATCTTTCTAGGCCTTTGTATGCCGCCTACAGAAGACAACTTATGATTTTTATTTATTTTGCAATTATTATTCCACTCTATCTCTCTGGCAGTTCAGAATAGAGACTATTAGAGCATATGAAGTGGAAGTGATCTTTAGATTCTAGTTTTCTGGAAATACGTCATATAACCCACTTCTTAAACTTAGCAAGTTCCAAAGAGCACTCAATTTTCTGCATGTCATTTACTCCTGCCTTTCTAGGGTAGAGGCTACTTACTCCTTCTGTGCTTAGACCTATTTCTGCCATGTTTCTAAGTAGTGATTCTTCTCTTTCACCCTTTGTTTCTCCAGGTGAAAACTGTCCTGTTCTTCAGGTCTTCACTTACAGTATAAGATTTCCATTCTCCATATTTTTCTTTGATGAACATGGATACCTATAGTTGCACCTGATACTCCAAATAAAACTCTCTGAGACCGCTCGCACTTACGCTAGTGCTTCTTGCTCTCTGATGAAAATAGTTATCCTGATATGGGGATTTTTTTTGTCTTCTTTGCAACTGCACCAGAATGCTAATTTACGGTCATCCTATGCTGTGTACTATGCTCAGTGCTTTTCTGTAATTTTTAACTGTAGAGCTCATAACTGAAGGTTTTTGTGTTAACAAGAAAAGTGAGTTTAAACTCATTGTAGTATCTTTTTTTTTTTCACTTTAGTCCCCAACAGAAGGAGACACAAGAAATTTTGTGGCTTGGCATTTTCCCGAGCAGAGACCCAAGAAAAGGCAGGAGTGTAGAGCGTAAAGTCTAAATATGTTTAATTGTTACTATTGAAGTAACATCGAGTTTTATATTTAATGCTGCTATGATAGACCGATAAACAAAATAACCGTATCTGACTAGAGAGCAAGATGTACAAACTGAAAAATGCTCCTATATTACCACATCTCTCTCTATATATATACATATGCAGAATTAAATGATCCAATAATGCTCAAGACTGGACCCTGAGTCCTTGTTTAGATAAGAGCAGAGGAAATAATCTAGACATTTATCTGGGGCTTACAAAAAAGAATTTTCAGAAACTAGTGTTTATTCTCTGAGTTCAAGCTGCTGGGCAGCTTTGATCACTGAGAGTTTTATTATCTAGATCTACCATGGTTCACTGAATAAAGATTTGTTTTGTTCAGGCAATACTTCATTCAAGAGATCTAGCAGATTAGTTTAGCATGTTATATGTAAAGCCTTCATGCATCATGTTATGTTATTTTCTACATATATGCACATTATTTTTTTTCAAAATATGTTTGAAAATATTTAATGTCTTCTGTTTTTCCCTACTCCCGTCGATTTTTCACCGCTTGGTGACAAGTATTCTTTGCAGGTTATTTTGTCAATATTTGTCCCTGAAGCATAAATTCTATGCAAAGGATACAAAGTGATAACTTTGTTAATTAATATTTTCTTAATTTTTAATTCAAACATTCTTCAGTAACCAGCATCAGTGGTGTCCTCGTAACATTTCTGAATTATGACATTCTAAAACTCAGTTCTACATCCTGTTAGAGTACTTATGTGTATCATCACTGGACTATGTTAAATAGATTTATTTAGAAATAAGGCTGATCAAAGAGCAAAATGTCTTATCCCTTGACTGTTTAGAAATGAATGAAGGAGCAAAAGAAACAATGAATATGTCCATAAGTTTTTCCTTTGAGTTAGGATTCTCTTTAAATCTTCTGTGACACATTACAACATACCTATTTCATCTAATTTAAAATTTAATGTCAATATAAAATTCTTAAATGTCAAGTCATGGCCAACCATATTTAACTGTGCAACTGGAAACTGGAAGATATCCATGTTTCAGCTCATTCTAAATAAACACTCATCTGCACATCATAAACCAGCATCTCAGCAGGAAACAAAATGAGCATGAATATAGCTGTATCCTTGGAAGGTTTTTGAGCAAATAACATCACTGTGACAGAAGCGTGGAGTGCTTTTAGGACTTTAGAATGTGGTGTACATTATAACTGGATACATGTATATATATTTTTATGTATATATGTATACACACACACACATCAGGGAATTAGGGGTTGCCTGGATGGGAGTGCCTGGAAGACTGACAAATCAAACCAGTTAAAAAAGTTAAAAGAGTGCTTTACTGGCTTGATGTTCATTAAGGATACACATGAGCAGTGGTTTGTTTTTAATGCCTATCAATCATTAGACACTCAAAGAATTAGTTGTTAATTATCTTGTTTTTTATCAGTAGTAAGTAAAGCTCATCAGGGCTGATGCTGGCTCTCAGTGCTGACTGTTGTCTTTGGTCCTCATTGGTCTTAGCCATGAAGGTTAAAGTCATCAGGCCTGAGAGCTGGAAACAAAGTGAGTATCATTTTCCTTCATTTTCTTCCCTCAGTCAGTGTTGGGGTTTTTTGGGGTTTTGTTTGTTTGTTTGTGGGAGGGTTTTGTTAGTTTTGGTTTTGGTTTGTTTTGTTGGCGTTTTTTTGTTGGGATTTTTTTATACTTTCTGCATCCTCAAAAGAATAGAGGAAGATCCACCTGTTCTAGGCCTGGACCATTTCCTTTTCTGCTTTTGCCAGATGTCTTTGTTGCTTCTTCTAACTCTTTAGTTCTTGAGTTGCACATTTTACAGCATACACATTTTTCTGCACGCTGCTCGTTCAGCTCTACCGTAAGTCCTATTGCTATGAACTTGCTTAATCAACATCTTCTTTACAGGTGCACCAACACCCTGATTTGTCTGCACGTGCATTATGGAACTCCTGGAGCTCTGTGCTGGATGTCCTGGAGCACATTACGTGATTCAGCCTTTACCAGGGATTACTGATGTGCCCAGTGTGCTGTGCCGGCCTTGTCCCATCTCTCCCAGGTCATGGCTACTCTGAACATCGAAACAGAGGAAATTTTCACTCAGTAATGGAATGAATATGCTCAAAATCACCCACAGATTTGGAAACCAATAACTGGACAAGAATTCCTCCCATATAATTTCATAGAAAGAAAGCTTTTTCTGCCTTCACTTGCATACCTGCTTCTATGCTTTCTCTTCTCTATTTGCTTTTGTATTTATGTATCCTCCCTGTATTTTAATGTCTTCTGTGACATTTGAAGAAAGTTGCAGATAGATCCTATATACATATATAAGATATTCTTCCCTCAAAATACACGATTGATTTGGAATCGAGTGGGCTGAACTTTTGAGGTCATACTTAAGCAAGGTTTTATCTACAGAAGTTAGTCTGCTACTACTGGTATCAATGGTAGCTGTGTTTGCTCTGTCACTTTTTTTCCCTTTTCTCTTGTCCTACTCCTATTGACCACTGTCTCTGGTTAGTATCTAAGAAAGATTATAGAAGAACTTAGGTACGAATACACTACTATAAAGCACCTTTTGCAGTAGTGGCAGTAGTATACATTAAATAATTGTCTTGATTTTAAAACATTAGACTGATTTAATACTGGTGTCGTTTTCTTCACTCAGGAAAGTATAATAAGCTTTTTATATAAGCTTAACTTTTTGAAAGTCTGCTTGCATTTCTTCCAGTCTAATCTAGTCCTTTGGAAATGTGACTTCTACAGAGAGAAATGTGTGTTGGATAATTTTTGCTGTCTTCCATGGTTCCATCTCCTCTGTAAAACAGGAGTGTTGCTTCTCTAGTACAACATTTTGCCAGAAACTTACTTTTCTATGGTTTTAACTTGCTATGGTGCTACTCACTGCCAGAATTTTGATGTGGATTTTTAAAGACTGTCAGTGTCACTTGTGTTTCTAGAAGCTAATTATTATTTCATGGGTGAGCAGGAGAGAATTTTTTTTACGTGATTCAGCCTTTGGAATCCAGTGTTGTTGGTATGCATATTGTGGTGACTTTCATTTAAGGTTATCCTAAAACTCTTCAGAAAGGCATATGATATAGTAGATTGGATAATGGGAAGGAATGTCAGGAATTGCAGTGCTCTGGATAAGCAGAAATCAGAAAATGCCTTTTTCAAAATATGCTTAGAGAGCTTTCAAGGTTTTTTCAGATATGTTATACACAGTAAATACTAAGTCAGAAGCCTTAAGAACTCTGGATCCTGTCAACAATATTAACTTACCGGAAAATACTAACCTGAGGAAGATTTTTATGAGGAATCATACTGTCATAATCAGGTTAGCTGATAGTGACATGTTTTGATTTCTCCCAAGCTGTGAAATGAGAGGTTTAGCGCATCAGTACTTGGGGCGTTCTTGTTTTTCTTCTGTTTCTGGTAACAACTTTACATTATACATAATGCATTAGATCTGTCCAATCATCTGGATGAAAATTCATATAAGGAAAGAAAAAAAAAAAGGAAAAAGTGATTTAGACTGGGTTGTCAGCTGGAAACTGTTCATGATTGGCTTTGGCCAATTAGTGAAATTATTGTGTCAGAATGTTATCTGAATTTATCTGAATTTTTCAAAGCATCAATAAAGTGGTTTCTAACTTTAAATTCCAAGAACCTCTAAGTGGTTCACTTTTAAAACTGACACTTAAGAGTAAGAATTAATTATAATTAAAATATATGGAAGTTTTCCCACGTGGCTTAGAGTTTTTTCAATTCTCCCGTGAAAATACACAAATTTCAGAGATGATCAATAAGGTTTGATAAAACTAAACATGTTAAAAAATAGGCAGCTTTAATAAATGAGAATCTAGCTGATTAAAATCTAAAGGCTAAGGAGAAAATTCAGGAGGGATTTATTTCCCATTACCTAGGACTCTAAAGAATTGTATGGAGAAATTCCTTTTCAAATTGATTTAAAGATTGATCATTCAGCCCTTTAGCTGGCATTGCAACTGATTGTATATTTTAATAACATTGCTATTCTTCCCCACTTTTGCTGGTTTTATTCTTAGCTTTATCTACTGCTTCTTGTCAACCAGTGCACTTACTGTCTCTTTCCCACAGGTTTTTTAGATGGAATAGTAATCATAATTATTATATGTTATCATCATCTATTATTCTTCTCTTAAAGCAACAGAATTGGAGTTACCATTGTTGAAGAGGCAGTGGTTGTATATTTCTAAAGATAATATCATGATGTATATACTTTAAAAAAAATTATGTCCGTAATTATCTACAAAACTAATCCAGAAAAGTATGGCTTCTTCTCCCCATCTCTCTGTTTAGAAGTATTCTCATCTGGAATACCTACAAAAATGCCCTAAATAATGAGGGAGACATGTTCTGTCTGGATTATTTTCATCCCAAAGCATGCACTTTCTTCCATTGCCTTTCCAACTGTGCTCCCTTGTGCATTTCACTGGTTTTGCAGTGGGAAATGTTATTCAAGGGCGAGACAGGATAGAGTTAACCATCAGTTTTAATTGCAACAGAACAGATTTGTCACATGCCTCTCCTGACAATTCACCGCTCATGTTTGTTTTCTCCTGCTATTACTAAATGGCAAATGCAAAATGATATAAAAAAGATTAGAAACATAGGCACCATATGCTTAATTGTTCATTTTTTATGACATGAACATGTGAAAAGGGCATAATTAATCTTTTTAAAAGTCCACATATTCTGAATGAATACAAAATTCTATGCTACCTAGATCTTAAACTGAGACAGCAGGCTTTCAAGCTCCATCTTTAAAAGGAAACAAATAGACGACACTGAGCACCCTAAAATTATTGAGTGTTGTTAACTGTTACTCCAGATGTAATTTCAGGTATGTTTTATTCTCAGCTACAAATCCATACAACACATATTATGTATGATCCTAAGGAGTAAAGATAACATTTGGTGTATTTGGCAAGACTTTAAATCATGAAAAAAAAAAAAATCAAAATTTGTATTGTTGGATGAAATATAATAGTGGAATAAATTGATGCCATTGACATCAAGACAGGAAAACATCATAAGACAAGTAGATAACCATATTTTTGTTGAAGTATGTATAATACTCTTTTTATTAAAAAGACAGGCTTCTTATAATAGTCTGTCTGTAGTGCTTTTCCCCCTCTTTTAATGAATAAATGTCAAAAAGTATGCACTGTAAAATGTAACAGCTGGCAATGTTTCACGTAATTTCTTTTAAATCAGGGAGGTGAGTTTTTCAGAAACATATTGTTGCACTAAGAAAAAGTGTTGTGTTTTCAAGGAATTTTCTTTACATGTTTGGTTCTCTTTTTCTTATACAGTTTATTGATGAAAATGACATTAACAAATCTATTACTAGAACCTTTGATACAATCTTATACTTGCTTGGTTAATTTGACTTCTGACTGTTTATAAATTCTGTCTTTCTGTAGATCAGAAACCTCTGTGCAAAGCCCAAATCTGTTAGGTTTTGTTTCTTAAATACTACCAAAAGTAATGCTTTCCCCCCCTTAAGATAGTTTCCCTGTGGAATTCTACATGGAGTTACTTAGGTATATTTCAGTAACTTTTCTAAATGCCTGAGCTGAATTTATTTGCAGTTTCTTTATAAGGTAATGCCTGTAAGGTAAAGAAATTAATTGGATAGAAACTTCATTCTTAATCTGTTCATAGGGGCACTATATTAATTTCTTTCCTTTGAAAAATTTATATTCCAGTTATACTACAGTTATACTACAGTTTCCATACTTATTATATCAATTTTAAAAGTACAGTGATCAGAATAATTTTTAATAGGTGTCTTTTTCTTTTACGATAATAATCTGTCAACTGTTTTCTGATTTAGAAATCAGCACAGTTTGAAAATCTATTCAATATATTGGATGTATCAGACAACAAATGATTCAAGACTTATTCCATTATCCTCAGAATCAGTAATCTCTATTTGCACAGAAGAAACAGATATTGTTGACATATGTTTTTTTAATGTAGATTTCTGACTCAGTGTGTTTAGGTAGGTATTACGTTTTTGCAAATAACTTTGCATGTATCTGAAATTATATCAGAAGGCTGGTGTGAATTTGCATGCATCATTATAGGATTGGTGAAAGTTTAATAGCCATGCAAGACTCGATTTTAAATAGGGACCCAGTATACTACCCTTGCTATTTATAGAAACAGCCATGTGCCACTGTACACATCTCCAAGGCAAATCATAATGACAGATGGGGAAGAGTGATATGGAAATTAAGATGCAGAAACTGAAAGAAGTTATCCAGGTGATGAAGGATCTGCCCCCATTAAAGGGAAGAAAGCAAGGGACAAGTGTCATCTGGTGATCAAGCCCCCATCCTCTCACTCCCCAACCCTCACACTGTTAAAACAACCATTGCTGTGGCTGCAGCTGAATGCTGCCAGTGGTGAGGCAGGTCTAGCTCTGGAAAGGACTTGTGTCCCCAGGAATATTGCTGCTCTAAATGGCACCATGCTGCTTACTTCACTCCAAATGTCTCAGGTACTGCTCTTCCTGTACCCTGGGTTGTGTCATCCTGTTTGTGTTCTTACCCCATTACAGTTATCTCAGTATTGAAAATGCCTGTAATATGCATGCATAGTATTTGTACTTTTGCTACAAGCATCAAACAGTCTTTCTGAACCACCAGAAACTCAGTAGAAAACTCATAATTTAAAAAAAAATCACTGTTTTCCACTACAGTCAAAGCTCAATTGTAAAGGTATTGTATGTCTTTAAATATAATATTAAAATTAACAGAAAAACATTACAAATGTTCATTAAAGGATGTTGAATTAATGCCTTTCTGTGGAAACAGTCACTGACACATTCTTTTTATTTTGTTTGTCTTGAGGAATGTAGAATCATAGAATGATTTGGGTTGGAAGGGGCATTAAAGACCATTTAGTTCCAAATTTTTTGCCACATGAAGGAGCACTAGACCAGGTTGCTCAAATTCCCATCCAACCTGACTTTGAACTCTTCCAGCGACAGGACATCCACAGCTCATTTGAGTAACCTGTTCCAGTGCCTCAAAACCCTCACAGTAAAGAATTTCTTTCTAATATCTAACCTAAATCCATCCTCTTTCAGTTTAGTGTTTGGTTTATCCTCTTTCAGTCATCCTTTACAGTTTATTAATATTAAATTTTTAGTGGGTTTTGGGAAAGCCTCACAGGGCTGTTTGGTTTATTTGTGTTTGTTTGTTCTCTAAATGTTTTATACGTAGTGACTGGAAACCCAGAAAGAAAGTCAAATCTATTGAAAAGGTAAGAGAAATAAATTACATGTTGAGCAGCTTGCTCTTTCTTGAAGACTTCAAGGAAGGTTTTGCATTTAGCTAGAAATTTTTGCTTGGAAATGGCTCCCAATATCATACTCCTATTAACTATCCCAGCCTTAATAACTCAGTCATTATGGCATGTGGCCTTTACACCTTTTACTGCCTGATATGACTCTTCATAATTCTTTTGGCTTTAGATAACTCCAGGGAATCCTTATGTCTTTGCAATTTGGAAGAAAATGATGAATCCCTGAAATGACAGTCAGACTCATGTTGCCTGCTTCTACCTTTTTCTGGAAAAAATTGGTTAAATATACATTTCTATGTTTCATGCTCTGGAAACTCATGGATAACACCTATATTGAGAATTCCCATAATGTCTATATATTTGATTCTTTGAAAAAGCAAAGTACTTTTGAAATTTCATACAAGAACATGCCTCTTATGTTCATTAATTGGAGTATCTATGAAAATATTAGAATATGTGAACTAGAGTTAAAAGGTATGAACCTTATCATCTACTTAACAACACAGAGTTTTATTCTGACAGTCTTCCCCTGAACAAGACATATTGCATGGCCATATGTGTCATCCTTAATCTTAATTTGATCCAGGTGATGTCTGACAAAAATAGGATTTGTTCTACATGCAAGGTGTATTGTGTATCATTGTAGCCTGCAATATCCTTGTTCTGTAAAGCTGTCATCCTTTTCCTTTGAGAAAGTTTTTAAACTCTCCTTTCTATTAATTTCCACAGTTCTGTTCTCTCCATATCAATGTTTTTCTTTTTTTATTGCTTTTGCAATTTCTCTTTAGACATGTAATAGGTATTTTGAAATAGATGTAACTGTGTAATGGAAGCCTGATTTCGCTACTCTTTTTTTCTGCATTCTGCCTGACTCTCAGAATAATTTGATTTGACTTAAAATAAGTACTTCAAGGAAAATTAACATGTATGAATTTTAGAGGAAAAGCAAATGTCTCCTAGGAGCGCTTTCTTCCCCAGATTTGAATATTCATGGCTCAATTCTGAATAAATTACCAATATTCTGTTAGTACTACAAAATTTGAATGCTTTGATTATATGGTTTCTTTAACAGAAAATAGTGGTGGGGGGCAAAAATATTAAACATCCAAATCCTGAAAAACAAAAGTGGCAACATATCCTTGAATCAAGAGAATAGATTTATGGGTCTGTGCCTTTTTTGCTGAGATTTAGGGATTTCATGTCCTTTGTATTTAGGCACTTCACTATCTAACAAATTGAAAAGCAAAGTTTAGAGTACTGAAGGTGTAGTAGCAAGCTGAATCCACAGTATTTGCAGTGCTTGCAAAAAAAAAGAAAAGTGTAAACAAGGTGGTGTGGGGTCTGTGACTGCACTGCCCTTCTGTGGTAGCTGTTTTCCCAAGGGAAAAGTTGTAGTGAAGCAATACTATTGTAATTAGTTGTTCTCTTGCTTTTTTTGTTGTACTGCAGTCAGGAGCTGACAATTCTCAATTGTTTGCTCCATATGCAGTTATAAGGCTCCACAGTAAGTACAGGGAACTTACATTTTCTGGGACCTTATGGAAGGAATTCAAGGACAGGGAGTCTGTAAGTTTCTTTATAGGGTTTTGGGGTTTTTTGCTTCCCCATTAAAATAACCTAAGAAAATATAGCATAAATGTAAATCCTAATAGGAAGAAATAGCACTCTTTTGTATGAGCAAAGGCCTGTTAAAAATCAGGCCCTCATTCTTAGCCGTATCCATATATTCTCTGCTGTTGAATCTGTAGTATCTCTTTTTCACAAATGCCTACTGATGCATGTATAAATGTATTTGGACATGTGACACACTCTCTTTCATTTTATTTACCTTAGTAGCTTTAGAATCTTAACTGAAGTGAGGGACCTTTCAGATATTTTGAAGAGGAAAAAAAGTTGTTAGGAAGCTGGTATACTAGACAAGAATTAATGTAGTCAGTCACGTTGAACATTATTCTTACCTATTGTGACGTAGACTACATTTATATGAAAACAAAATGTATTGGTTTTTCTTCTTGACACACAGGGAGCCATAACAACTTTGGTGCTTCTTTTGGCTGTAGCTTTTTATTCGTGAGTATCATGAGAATTACCAATCCAATATACAACTTACCTCAAAAGGGAAGGAAGAAAAAACTGTCCTATTTAAAGTCTCTTTTTATTTCTTTCCTTGTTGAAAAAAAAAATAATTTGAACATAGCTGTCTGTGTAATCTCAGCTGAAGGTATCTAGATGAAATGCTCAGGAAATGCTGAGGTTCATTTTGGCAGTCCATTCATGCAAGCTGACACAGATAAGTTATTTTTCATATAAATGAGAAACCCTGTGAGCACAGTAAATGTTTCCATTTTTCACGGGAATTCTCTGACTTCTGATTTGTAGTACAGAGTGGAAACATTGCATGCCATCTACTGTAAGATAAGCAACTGCTCAGCTTTGGCATGAAAGAGGTATACTTGTTTTAAATTATCAAACCCCTGGTAAACTGCAGTCTATTTAAAGTCGTCTCGTGTGCATTAGCAGCCCTTAGACAGCATAGCATATAATGATTTTCCCTTGGCATTTTGCCACCGTAAGCTATTTAGTAATTCCCCCTCCCAACCATTTGCCAATGGCAGCTGTCACGCTAATTTACTGTAGATGTAAGCTCCTAAATGTTAATTCTAAAAGGTAAGTTGGTTCACCTCCTTGAGTTATTGAACAATTATAGACAAAATTCCTCTTCCAAGAGCTTTGGTTCAGGTTCTGTACCTTCTTCCTGGTAACTATCAGCACCTAGGCCTGCACTTTCAAACTACAGTGTCTGTATCTGGCTCACACAAAATCAACTTGCAATTATTGCTTCCGTCCTTTACCTTCCTGGTACTTTCTATTTCATTCTTAAAGTAATTTCTAATTCATTATCTGAGTGTTTTCAGGTGGGGTGGAGAGAAAAATATGAGGGAAAGACAGAAAGAGCTCAACTCTGTTGCTGATCCAGAGAGGCATCAAGTGGTGAGACAGTCTAAAATAGACAAGACCAAAGGAGAAAGCCCGGAAAGCTCACCTTGAATTACACTTCTTTTGCTTAAAATTGAAAAATAGCCTTTAGGTTAATGCAACGACACCATGGGTTTTTTAGTTTTTGTTTTGTTTTCTTTTTCATAATTTTCCCTAGGTTACAAGGATTTGACAGTTTTTAAAGCTGAAATTTTGATTATCTTTGGCTTTTTTCACAATGGGCTCTATTGATCAACGTTCAAATGGCAACCTGACTCTTCTCTCCTTCCTTTTAACAATGACATAGAGAAGGTAGAGGAAAAAAGTACTGAGTGAATAATTTGGGCAAATGTTTTATAACCGCTTTGGGGAATGACTTCAAACTATCACCTCCTCAGACTTAACAATTTTCGTGAAGACTCAGAATTGCTACAGCACATTAAGTGCTGATTATATTTGCAATGTATTAAAGTTTGATTTCTTTTTCGTCTAGAAGACGTTATACTAATACAAATGGAAATGTTTTAGTTTGGTGATCTTTGATAGTAATTTCCTTGTAGGATGAATTGCTTCGCATCTCCACTGCTCAGCGTAAACTTTTCTGATCATGTCACAAGTTTTTTCTGAGTTTTACTAAATTACCGAATCTAGAATTACTTGGAATATTTCAGTAATGCTTCTACAGGCATTTAAAGAGGGTGATGTATTTAATATATTGTGGACTCTTTTGATAATTTTCCCCTAGTGTTCAATGAATCCCTCAAGGGGAAGTCTCTAAACAAATTTGTTGCTCAAATTTTCACATATGTTCCAAAGTAACATAGAGTTTAAGGAAGTGCAAGCAAGTAGTAAAATTCAGCTGGTGATATGAATATGGACTTTAAAAGTTGTGTCTAGTGAAATGATTTTTCTTTCTACTTTTTCTAGTAGACTAGAAAACATTAGATTTCTTATCCAAAGGCTAACATATCATGGAGGAGGAATTTTCAGGCTATAAGAATACAAACTATCTTGCCAATGGGCAGCTGTTACAAATTTCAGTGAAGTCAGAGAAGTTTTTTGGTCTTCCTTAGGCTTCCTTCCTTATGATTTTCTTAGGCTAGGAGCTATGTATGCTTTTTTTATCTGTGTTCTGTAGTAAGAGAGAGATTTTTTTACACCATGAATGAAGTCTGGAATAAAGAAACCAAACAGAAAAAAAACAAATATTTTGGCAGTAATGTGGGAACCAGGTAGCAAGTAATAAAACTGAGCTATGAACACCTATAAAAGTGGACAAAATGTGTACGTTTTTCAGTTACTCTCAGATTAGACCCAACTCAAGGAAACAACATGAGAAATAAAGTAGTTATTAGCCTATAAAATCATATAGAGATGGAAAACATGCAGCAAGTTGTTGACATTTCTGTTCAGCCGAGAGCTGAACAGTTTTTGATTGTTGCTAAGAGTCAAAAGAAGTTGATGAGAAAGCAGAGTACTGGAAAAGTTCAAATACTGCTACAACTGACAGTCTACAACATGAGGTAACAGTAAGAAAAATGTGTTTGTTATGTTGCTGGGCCTTCATCTTAGCATCCTCACTCCTTTGGTGACCCAGACGAAGTGTTAACAGAATATATAGATCATCCACTAAACGTGTGAGAAGCAACACTGCATCTGTCACTGTCACTGAAACAAGTGCTGAAGGAAAGGGGTGGGGGTGAGGACTTGTCTTGCAGGCTGGCACTGAACAACGAGTGAGGCAGCCTCGCCACACCACTGGTGGCTGTTTGGGAGGTTTGTTCCTCAGCTGTGGGGAGCTCTTCCAATCAAAGCTTGTTCCGAAATTCAGTGACCATTTATTGGGGAAAAAAAAAAAAAAAAAGAAAAAAAGGGAATAATTTGTTGTAAGAGACATTGCGGGTATCAGAACAGGGCATTTTCAAAGAGTCTATCTGTGCCTCAGGATCAAATATCTGATTCAGATGAACCTATTATTAATAATTGCACCTGCTTTTAAGGTCAAAATATCCAAAGACGTTCAGTTTCTTGATAATTGTATATTAAGTGCTATCGGACTACACTGGTTTTCGCTTGTTGTCAACAGTGGAAATGGGTTCATTAATTTCATTAATTTTTATAGCATAACTAACTGTAACTAATAGTAGTTTTGTATAAGATTCATCTATTGCTTGATATTATAACATACATCATATGACATGCAAGTTCATCCAAGTATTTTAATTATACATCTTTTAAAAATATGATCTTTTATTTTCTTGGACATAGTAAAACTCCTTGTCTCCTGTAGAGCTAATTCTGATTCTGGATGTGAAAAAAAAAAAATTCTTCAGGAGAATGGCTTATTCTTTCAGATAAAACTTTCTTAAACTCAAATTTTTTGAAAAATCTCCTGGAATGATGGCATCACAAGAGACTTTAAAAGCTGTCAATCCATATTAAATTGAGCTGCTTTTGAAGCTGATAGAAGTGGAACCTAAATCCTAGGAAAAAACGTAATAATTGTTACCATAGGATTTTGTCCCACAAAATCTGCTTGATTGTAAATACGTGCAGGAAGAATAAATACACATAGAGAATCCTCAATCTGACATATTTACCACAGCTGACAGCTAAGAGAAGTTACTCAGAAGAGCAATCACTGATGTGCATTGGGACATTGCAACATTGACCACTATGCCCTGGATGTGACCATCCAACCAATTCCTCCTCCACCAAGCAGTCAATATTCAACAATATCTCCTGATTCTTCAGTCCTGCCGTGAATTGATATTTTTAAGCTTCCTTCCTCAAAATGCAGAATTCCCTCTTAAAATCTTGCTCATGTCTTGCAAACTGAAGTTTAAAAAGTACATTTTCCATTAGTAAAGAATTATTTTTATATTGCACTAGTGGATCTGAAGGTACTCCTGCAGGAACCCTTTTTATTTACATGTGTTCCAATTTTTCTCGTGTATTCTGATTGCTTGTCACAGCTAACCCTGTCAGACATATGATGTATTTGGACTTAGTCCTAGAAGTAATGTTTTATAATCTTGCAGGCAATACTGAAGAGCCCTACTGCATTTTTATTGCTTTCATATCTTCATTGTAGCTAATACTTTTTGTCTTCACCCCTACTGAAAAGTGCATTGCTCGACAGTGACAGTAAAAACAGACATTGGTGTGTCAGTGTTGTGAATATGTACACTGTCTCCTTAGCTCCAACAGAATTCTTAACATTTCTACTGTCATTTAATTTGCATGCCCATAACGTGACCGGTGTAGAGGCTGAATTGTTTGCACCTCGTGAACAGGGTGCATAAGAGAGTGGCTGCTATCCACACACTGCAAGTCAACAGGAGAGGCAGAGAAAATGGAGCTGAGACATAATGCCACCCTGACCCAAATCACTAAACAAGCACAGCTAAACTAACATCATAATTTGAGCCACTAGAGGTCACAGCAAATTTACTACCTGCCCAGAGCAAAAGGAAATCAGAGAAAGAACTTTTAGAGACAATTCTTCTCCTATGCTGTTTTCAGAACAGCACAGCAACTTGCAGACAATTTACAACAGATTTGCTGCCATAGACTCAGACTGACCAGGTTGGGAGAAGGAAAAAAGAAAGAAGAACTCACCTTCTGTTTCAGAAATAGAATACCAAATTGCAATGAAGAAAAATGTTACAGTGTTAATTGGGGTGCTTTGGTATTTGGCCTTTATTATGCAACTTGAATAACCCAGAACTCTAATGGAAAAATTGATCAAAGGACAGTTTTCTTCATGTCTTTATAACAGCTCTAATTTTGACTTTAACTTAACTCTCTTTGACTTTACTATAAGGAAATGTGATCAGGCTGTTTTTCTGTAATATTTTTGTTTAATTATTATGGAAATCTGATGCAAAATAGGATGAATCTGGATCCTTTAAAATTGACTAAAAATAAAAATAAATAAGTTTTCTATTAAAAGGTGAAACTTTAAGTTCAATTGTTTCTATTCCTTTGTTTTCTGCCATCCCTCCCTGCACTGTGGCAGAACCTCCAATGAATTAATAATATGTTTTCAGTTAATGGAAGCTCAGTATTTGAAATCTGACTTCATTTTTCTTTTGCATCTCAAAATGATCTGGGATGGAGTTGGTTAACACTCCGTACACCAAAACTGCACACCAATATTTCAGTGTGAGCAGAAGTTACAAGATAGAAACATCATACCTTGAGAAGAGATTAAATGTTTCTCTGGAGCAGAAGCAAAAAACTGCTGTTCTCGAATTTGCCTAACTTCCCCTTAAGGACAGGGATTTAGAGAGGTCTGAGTCCTGTGCAGCACCACAAACAAGTCACTGGACAAACAAAAGAACCTTAGCATAGGAGCTGTGCTTGATAAGCTTTCAAAAACTAGCTCCTATATAGGGTATTAAGCTTTGTTTTATTTGGAACTTTTAATTTTTTTTTAATGTTCATTTTAGTAAACCTTTATTGTCTGTCTCACCCTTGATTGCTAAACATCTGTCTTTCTTTTTCTTCCCCACACCAAACAGATTTTAACTGTTGGATAAAAAACAGGAGAAGACCCCTCACACATTAAAAATATGGTACAAAAATATGCTATCAATAACCAGAACAACTCACATAGTTTGCCTTGGCAAATTCAGTGTCTGCATTATATAAAGTTTATACTTCAAAGAAAATTTTGTGCCTTTGGGGAAACTAACTAAGGTTTAGAATTTCCCCTTTTTCTCTAACTGCTAGTTAACTTTTCCCTTGGTTGATATTTTAGGACAAGCGGATATTATTTAAAATATACATTATAATATCAAACACAATATCCTTAGGCTAGTGTTATTCAGCTTCAAGTTTTGCCATTCCCATGACCTATCAAGACATGGAGTATTCAGTTTTTTCTTTATTTACTTCTGATTCTTTTAAGTTTCACTTTGCAGGACAATGAAGATACTTCAGTGTGATAATCTTTATTATGTTTACAAAGTGGAAAATTTTGATCCCTAGAATATGGCAGATCTAGAAAACTGTTGATCAAAATGGAACCCTAGCAAGAAATAATTACTTGTTTCTACAGAAAAAAAAAAAAAAAGTTATGACAACATCAATTTGGAATTATTTTTTCTTATTTTTATGGTAATTTATAAAGCACTAGTGTTAACCTAATATTTGTATATATAGGTAAATGTAAATATATCATATTAACATGAACCTATTAATTCTCTGATCTATTGACCTTCATAAAGTGAGAACTTGAGAGACAATCCTTATGATTACTAACAATGAAAATGTATTGTGATTTCTGAATAAGGCTGTCTTCCAGGCTTTTTCACTATTCCTTTCAATTGTTTAGTGCACTAAATTGTAGGCCATCTACATTTTTCCTATTTGGTGGGTTGTGCATTGCTGTGCAGCAGGTTTTTTGACACTTAAATTATAAAAATATTTGCCATACAACATTGTAGCCCAGTATGTATTGTGCAAAAATGGCTTGTTGGATGACTTTGCTTAAAATAAATGTTACTTTGGTACCTTCTCCCTGTGCTAGATTCAATGGAGGATGAAAGTTCTGTGTAGCTAAGCAGTAAAACACACAAGCACATGCATGCATATACACACTTCTGTTTTGAACATGATGAGTGTTTACATACTTGTGTTAAGACTGAAAAGCTTCATGTAGTTTTATAAGTAAAATATTGGTCAGAGAAATCTGCTTGATTCCTTACAGGTTCCTCCCTTCAATTATAGCAATGGAATTTTCTAACCTCCCAACCTGAGATGTGTTTGAGGCTCATAACACTGAGAAGTACAATACCTGTCTGAAAAGTTTTAAAATATTTTGTGTCATAGAAGAATGAAATAATTTCAGAAAGGAATGAAATATTTTAAATAAAGTTGGAAAAAACTACTATAGAAACATTTGAAATTAAGAATTACAGCTGGGCTTGCTGTTGGAGGTCGTCTTCAGCCATATCTTGTAGAGGGGCAAGACATGTTAAATACTGTTTTTCAAAGACAATTGAATGACAAATGAAATCCTTCATTGGTTTAGTGTTTATGAAAATATTTTTTCAGATCTTTCAGATGGTTATATAGGCACATTTCCTGGCTGTAAATATGAACAATATTTAATAGAAAATTACCACATGTTTGTGCTTATGTGATCAGTTTCCCAGTTGAAAAATCCAAAGGTAAAGAAAAAAAATTGGAAATTTAGAAGGTTAGCTGTCTTGTACTTAAATATGATTCTAAGCCTATGCAGTTTATAACTGCATATGCATTTTAGGCTGGCAGTTATGTCATATCTTGAAATATGTGAAAATTTGATAGAAATGATTATGAGTAAGCATTTTATACTGAGATCAATATAAAATAATATTCAATCCGTCTAGAGTAAGGGGAAGCCAAAGAAGATAAACTTCCAACCCCACCATTGATCTTTTTAGAACTGGGTATTGTCTATTCCCTTGTGCTTAAGCTCTTTTTTTTGAGGAGAAAACCAGCTGACTTCCTCAGAAATGCAATTAACTCCTTTTCTGATTTGAGAATATGAGAAGAGCAAGATTTTTAAAGAAGGTGGAACTTCAAGATATAAAGTTCTGATGCTTGTTCAAAATTTAGAATAACATGTGGGTTGACACTGACATTGACAGGATTTTTATTTCATCTGGT
This sequence comes from Pachycephala philippinensis, assembly GCA_013397055.1. Lineage (NCBI taxonomy): Eukaryota > Metazoa > Chordata > Aves > Passeriformes > Pachycephala > Pachycephala philippinensis. Next base: position 188,257 of record VWZT01014153.1, read on the forward strand.
GAATCTGCAACTTTAAAAATTGATGAAGTTAAAGGAAGGATGGAAATTGTTTCCTGAGGAGATATTAACATGGGATGAATGAGGCAGATTCTTTTAGGAGCTATCTACATGTTGTTGCTTCTATGCATGTGAGCTTTTTGCAAGGAACTGTAGCTCATTCCAAAACATATATCTAGGTTTCCCTCTTCCACTTGCTTCCTCTCAACCCTTTCCCCAACATATATGTCCTATACACGCAAAAACCTCAGATAGCCCCTCACACATGTTGTTAAACCCACATCTGCATTTGTGAGTTAGGTGTTAAAGCAACTCTCACTGTATGCAGGAACGGATCCAGGTTGTTTGTAAACCCAGATAAAGAGCTGACACTCAAAAATCTTGTGCCTGGGAATTCTGTTTCATCCACATGTTGCCAGCAGAATAATTTCCTTTTGTTTCTCTTCAGTTTGGATCTTACTGGCTTAATACAGTAAATTCTACTGTTAAATGAGAGAGAGAAAAATAATTCTCTTCAATCTATTGTCTATTTAGGATTCAGTTCTTTTGCAGGTGGAAACGTAAGGTCCAGTTAACCATTCCCAGTGAGAAGATATTCCATAACTTTGCTCATTCTTCTTGCCCTGAACTTACCTGTCTGAATTTCTGCCCGAGTTTTGAGATGGAACCAAGCTAAACAAATTATTCAGAAGGCAGGTAAACCAGGGATTTATTATAAAGCATAATTACATTCTGTTTTTTCCCTCTGTCTTTTGAAATACTTCATAGGATTTGATTTGGGTGTTTTGATTGATGCTAAACAGTAAGTTGACATTTCTCATAGAGCTGTATTTTATAACCACATTTCCAAGGTGGTCTCAGAATTGCCTTTTTCTTCATGATGTAAATACTTCTTTTTTTTTCCCAGATGGAATTTCTTCATATATGATGACTTTTACTAGAAGTTTTATTTTGTCGTTCACTTAATAAATCCCTCACCTTTAGTTGTTCTCATTTGTTCTTGTCCATTCTGTTCTGAAAAAAATAATTTTAGTAGAAAACTTCATCACTCTGTTCCTCACCCTGTTTTCCAAGTGTTAAGCACAACAAACCGAAGTGAAAATTACCCAGTGGCCCTTCTCCACTCCTGCACTTTACTTCCCTACCTCTTAATCAATTATTTATCTGTGCAGTGACATCCCTTTTATAAGAGGGCTGTTTGGTTCCTTTCAAAACCTTTCGTGAGCAAGTTGTAAAGGCATTTTAGAAAAAAACAGGTAGATTGTGTGAAATGGGTGATCTTTGTTCCTTCAGCTGTTGGACCCCTCAGAGAATTCTAGTAGGTCTGTAAGGGTGACTTCCTTTTATGAAAGTCATGCTGTTTCCTTTATGACCATTTTCATAGCACCTCTTAAAGATGTCAAGCCAGTTGTTACACGTCTCTTATGCCTAAATCTAGGGTTTCATTTGACCTCTTTAACCTAAATAGCTTCTAAAAAAGTTGTTGCTATTTTCTAATACTCTGATCTTCTAGCTATGTTTATTATATTTGTTCAGTTCAAATAGGATAATTAGTTAAGATTTCTTCTTTATGTTGAAGTCTCTTTGATCTGCCTTCAGTAGAAATTGTTGCCCTTTTCACATGGGCAGTAAAGAAGAGTCAGTATTGCACTCTTCCCATTTAAGCTCAGAATTTCAGTCCATGTGGATTCTGATTTGCTTGTTGAGTTGTTAGTCTGCTCACTGAAATGTATTTTAATCTCTGTTTTAAAATGCATTAATCAAATGCTTAATGTATTTCTAATCTCTGTTTAGACCTATAGTTTAACACACTAACCCTTATGTATGTCTTTAAGCAGGATGTTTGTTTAGATCACCAGGTTTTGGGCTTAGTGAAGAAGAAAAAAAATGGGTTTTGTGATGCTTATTGCTTCTATTGTCTTTATGTCATAACAATTCAGACATCACATTTATCCCAGAGAATTAGACAACCAACATTCCTTGCCATAGAAAACCCTCATGTTGTTCTCTAATAGCACCTATTGCCTAACTAAAAACAAGGCTTGAAGCAAAGGTGGGATTATATTTTTGGTGAAAGTGGGTTTATTTTGTCGATGAAGCTGTGCTATTAAGAATATCAGACTTATGGACCCAAAACAAAATTTGTGATCTAGTGATGTTTTTTCAGAGCATTTAGTCAACAAAAGCCCTGCAGTGTTCGGTTCCAGTGTTCGGTTCCAGTTTCCCTTTACATATATTGCACTTTACTCCATGGCTGATAAGTACAACATGTATAAGCACTCCCTGAAGCAAACAAATTTTTCTATTTACAGCAGAGATGCTGTCATCAGTGGGCCACAGAGTCATGTTCTCTGTTGTTTGCTTCCCTTCCTTTGCTGTGCTTTGAAATGACTGGGGCCGCTCTTCTTATGCATGATACCATAATCTGTGTTGTCTTTATACACTAATTTTGCTCTGAATACATTTTCTAAATAGGGCCCTGTGGGGGACTTAGATAAGTGGAGGCCTGCTTTGTGCATTTTGAATTATTTTATTTATGCCTAATATGCTCAGAACAGCCAAAGTAACACTGCCTTCAATATATCCAGTAGTGCAGCTTTACTTGCTTACATAATTGACACAAATAGAGGCAGCAAAGGTTTTTAAAGCACCTAAGTTTCCAAGAGGGGATTCTGTTTGCTTGTTTGTTTGTTTTCCCTATAGACTTTTTCTAAACTCCCTATTCATATCTGTTGAAACTTTTTCCTATTATCATCAATTAAATTTAAGCTCAGCCTCCAAATTCCTTTTGTATTTTTGAAAACCTAACTTATTGTGCTTTGTTTATCCATTTAGCAAATGAATGCACCATACAAATGCCCAGATTTTCTGCATCTATTTGTTTATTACCAGAGTATAATACAAATAATAATTGTCATTTGTTGCTTTACACAATATAAAACTTTTGACAGTTCAGAATTTTAATACATTGATTTTCCTGTTTAGAAAACAAAATTTATGCTAAAAGAAAAGTGTTGCTCTGTAAGTTTTGTTTTAGAGAGACAAAACTATCATAATGTGATCTTGAGGTGGACTTTTCCTTGTCTTGCATCAACAGTTTCATGCTTGTTCCTGTCCAGTATCTATGCCAGACATCTCTCATATTCTTTTTTACAGAGATTTCTAGAGTTCTCTTCTGGTCCTCCTCTAATTTAAAACTTTATTCATACTCATACCCTGAATGGTCCGATGATAATGTGTTGATGTTTATCAAATTCATTGTCTCTTACATGACAATCTCTGCAGAAGAAATTGCTTCAGAAATTGCTTTTAGATGGTACTGATTTTCTTTGTGTATCTCTCCCCTTGGGTGATCAAACATTACAGATGCTGTGAATTAATTTGGTGCTTTGCTGTGTGTACAACCACTGTGATACTGCAGCACTGCTTGAACATCATTTTTTCTTCATCACAGCATGAATGGAAAAATCCAAACTATTTTTAAAAACCTCAGGAAGAGAGTAGGAATAAAAACACGTATTAGATATGATGAATCATGTGTTCTTACAAAGGTAAGGGTTGAAGGTGAGGAAGGTTAAATGGAGGGACTTTAAAGCTTTTTCCATGTTAAAGGTGCTGGATTAATCTTTACATACTGATTCAATATAAATATTTCTATACATCAAAAATTGTGGGAAATAGTAATATGAAGAACAAAATTTTAATTAAGGCAGCTCTGTGTAAGCTGATCTGTTTGCAAGCCTTCATGTAGCACATATTCATGCTGCATTAAAATTACACTGCCTCATTTTGAATGAGTTTCTACCTCTAACCCCAGGAGCAGGAAGGCATGGTCTTGGTCATCTTGCTTCCATCACCTACATGCTCACAACCACTGCTGGGGCATGTTGTTGTGATAATGCATTGCCAAGTGTGTCCCTGGGTGTAATTTTTATTTTTGCAGTAGAAATATGGGTTATGAACTTCCTGGCATTTCTCTGCCTTACTACAGATCACAATTTTTCGGTTTGGTCTTTCTCTGCTTTTGACTTCATGCACTTTGTCCTCACTCTAGCGACAAAGGTTGTCATCGACCTCTGCACATGAAAGAGATAATAAGAAGCAATGAACCCCCTGAAGATATTACCTTTACCCTTCCAAAGTGAGGATTTGCTGGCATTCATGCCTTGTCTTTGGTTCACCTCTGTCCTACATTTAATGGAATCCTCTTCAACTGATTGATTGCCTTTAAAACTTGTATTTTCTCCTCAGAATGGCAAGTCACAAACTGTGACCTCCTAAGGGCAAAGTTTCTCCAAACACTTAAAGATGCGTAGACACATAGATGTGTATATATACTCTTGTGTTTTCCGGACTAATGGCAGACCAACCAAATCCCCAGAGTACATCAAATCAAAACATAAATGTAGAAGGCAGCCCATAGCTGCATCAAGATGGAATAGAATCCTTCTGTTTTATTTTGTGTCATTTTCTAGAGTTTCCATAATGAATTACCACCTTCATTGTCCCAAATTCTTCTCAAATTGTTCAAAATGAAAGGTGCATTTCAACATTCGATGAACTACGGTGTTCTATTTAAAATCTCCAGGTCTCAGAGATTAAGACATAATTTCTGCATGACTCATATCATTCTAAGTAAGAATACTTTTGACACACTATGATAAAACACAGAAAAGAAATACATTCTCAAAAAATATGTAGGACTGAATCTGAGTACAGTCACATTAAGAATAAAAATGAACAGAATATATTAATATGCTTGCCCTGAAGGAAATCCATATTGCTAGTTATTTTCCAAGAAGATTTTCTGTTATGTATTTGATAAGAAGGTAAGACTACAGGATCTTTTCCAAGAATTTCCTCTCTGTACTCTCAAGAACCACACAGAAAATTGGCAAGCCTATGCTTTAATACTTTGCTAAATCTGTATCAAAATCAGAGCCTCTCTCATAAGTGTAATCCACCTCCCTTTGCGCTGAGGAGACAAAAATTAAACAAAACACTATGCATTTAGACTTTCATTTGTTTTCACTCTTCAGTACTAATAATTCTCTATGCTTCTCTTCCATTTGTCCGTTATGAGTTTGAGTTTACAAAAACATTGTTGCCACCATCCCAGAGTTCCTCGTAAGTTACAGATGGATCAGCACTATTTTGTGTGCCCTGTTCTAGTGCTTCTTTTTCATGTTAGTAAGACAAAACACTTATAGATCAGGAATTCTTTTAAAACCGTCTCCTTCATTTCTGATTGTAAGTCTGTATAAGAATAAAGAAACAGATACAACCAAATTAATGCTACACAGGCTGGATTCTTTTAAGTTCTAATTTTGCAGAACTGAAAATAATGATGGGTAACTATCTTGAATCTGAAGCTGACTGGAATAATGGTACCCTTTTAAAGAATATTTTCCTAGTAAAAGTCAAAAATTTGCAATCTATCCCCCAAAATCAGGAGAATTTGGAGGCAAAGTGAAAGCAACAATTGAAAAAAGTAACTAGCATGATTGAGAAGAACAGTGGAACAGTAATAAAAGGATCAGAAATATACAGAGGGGCAAATTATGAGGCCATTTAACTGTTTTTATATTTGCTGTTATTTGTTAACTTTGTTGTTAGCTGTTTGCCAAGTTGATAATGAAGTTTGAAACAAATCCTAATACTGCTGTAGTTTCATTTCTTGAGTTAGTTGAACAATACAGTCAAAAGGGGGCAAAATTTTTCAATAAATTTTGATTTTGAAAAACCAAATGACACAGTCCTAATGAAAGATGATTCAATGTTTTCTAATTCAACAATATTTCAGAAAGTTCAACAGCAGAGGCTATATTTCAACATAGAAAAAATCAGGACACAAAGATGATTTCTATCTACAATGATTTAAAGATCTTTACAGTTTAAAAAAAATCTGCAATTAATTAAAATTTATTTTTAATAACTTTGGAAACAATGAGTAACACAGAATATCTTTATTCCTGGTGGATGTCAAACCGTGAAGTCCTTTGCTGATGCTCAGATAGGATATGCGCAAGAAGACCTGAAATAAGGGAAAATATTCAATTCAGTGAAGAGATCCAGAATATTGATCATCTCAGACAATTAAAACTCATTCACCTGGTGTTTAAGGCTGAAGATCTAAGTTTGGATGGTAGGCTGAATATGCTAGGAGTTAGCTTCTGTTTTCCTTGGATACAAAAATATCACTTACAGGACATCAGCGATAGAAATAAGGTTCTTCTTTTCAACAGTGAAGCAATATAATATGTCACAGCTTAATAATATTTAGTGTGTTGCCAGTTGTTGTGATCCACTGGAATATTGTTAGGACCCCACTCCCGAAATAGTGCTGGGGTCCAATTATTAAGATAAGCCTCTGCCTGAACTAAAGTGCAAACAAGTACATAGGCCAAAGTCAATAGTATGAATTTTATTTACCAGTAAGTGGAGAGAGAGAGAGAGAGAGAGAGATTATTGTCACCAGCATGTGGGTTCCAGCATCCTGATGGCTCTTGTTCTTCTGGTCTTCTTGGTTCTTCTGGAGGTACCGCTTTATACAGTCCACGTCCTGGGTATCCAAAGCCCTACATGCCATTCTTACAGCTTGGGATGGCATGTGCGTAAGCAGTTCCTTCCTTTCCTACAATTTTCAGTGGTGAGAATTTTTGTCTGAATAGGTTACCCCGATCTGCTTCACCAGGCCTGGCATCTTCCTCTCGTTGTGTCTGAGCTTTTCCCACAGTCTGCACGGTGGAATCTTGTCCAGTGTGCTAATTCCAAACCTTTCACCTCCCTGTAGGCCTGAAATTAACGTCTTCTTGTTTGCCATCTGAGACAGTTGGGTTATCTTGCAGGAACTTCCTCCTTTGTCAGTGTTTGAGACAATTCATTGCATTCTTTAACAGTGACAGCAGTCACTAGCAGCTTGCCAATGTGTTTCAGTTTCCGTGAAGATTTCTTGTGTCCAAAGATATGAGAGAATCACTAATTTATTTGTTTTGTTGTTTTCTACTCATGTCTACTTTTTCTTCTTATGCCACCCTTCCAATGGCTTCATATCATGCTCTAGAGAAGCAACACAAGGTCCTTGTCCACAAGGACAAGTGTCTCTATAGCTTTCATGTCTCAAATAGAACAGGAATGACAATATACTTCAGAGGAAGTTTGAAAAGTAGAAAGGAAAGGGATAGGTTTGCAATATCTGGTTTTAATTCAGCATCTTGGTCTGTTTTAATTTAATCAATTTCACCTGCTTACTTTGCTTAGATTTAGTACCTTAACTTTCTTTCTCAAATATCCCAGAAGTGTGACTTATCTCAAATTTTGAATCACAGCAACAGTGAAACTCATGATTTTGCAAACATCCTTAAAAAAGAAAATTAAGATAATCTCTTGAAACTTTCACTGAATTCTCAGCCAACAGTGCTGAAATATTTATACCCGTATTTTCCCTGTATCATTCCACAGGCTTTTTATAAGAAAACATAGGCTTTATTCAGCACAGATTGCTGTGATTACTCCCTAAGGCACCACAGAAAAATTATTATAACCTCTTCGTGGAAGTTGCTGGTCATAATGGCCAAATAAAGGGAGTATAAATAACTCTTACATTTTTGCCAGGTAACTGCTTGCTACAATAATCTAAGACACACAATGAATATACTGTGCCAAGAGCACCATTTGTTGTGAAACACTGTGGAGAGAAGGACTTACTAAAGGCGATAGATAAACTCATGTCAGGGCTTTTAAGATTTAGTACAGATATTTGATTTAATTGCCTTGTCCTCATGAGGCTTCTAATCAAATCTCTGTTACTCTCTTCTTTTAATGGGACGAAAATCTCAGACTTTTTGGGTTTGTACTTTACTTGTCTTTTGGTTTTCCCCAGAACTGTTCATGGCAGCTTAAATACGTGATTAACTTCTTTCAATCCCCATGATTTATTTTCAGATTGGATTGAGTTTCTTTTTAGGGTGTAGGTTAACTGTAGAAAAAAAGAAAAAGGCATCTTGGATTAGCTTTGACTATTTTTTTAACACGTTTAACAGCTAGATCTACTTTTCTTACATCATATATCATATTAAAAAAACTCCAGCTATTGTAGATTAAAATCTAAAATCACATGCCAAAAAAAAATTAAGAAGTTTCTGTCATCTTTTGTATAATTCATTGTCCTGCAATATTTTAGATCTTATTGTGGAACTAATTTTGCTCTTGTCAAATCTTAGGAACAAACTGGATTTGGGAAAATGTTTTAAATAATTTCATATAAGTCATTCCTATATCTTTCTTCTCCAAACAGCAAAAGGATTATAAAACTAGGACTTTTTTTTTCCTTTTTTTCAAGGTCTCTCGTTCCTTCTGAAAACTGTTTTTAGCTGAAGGTATAAAAATATATTATTAACATGGCATTTATTTTACAGTGAATAAGCTGTATCATTAACACATTATCAAAAACCTCTGTCTATAAGTTTTAAAAGAGTTAAATATAGTAAAGTTCAAGGTCCATGGATTTCTTGGCATTTTATTTAATTTTCCTGATTCTTTTAGAGTTCAGAATGGAAATATTTCCATTTAAAAATATAAAATTATTTTTGAGACACCATTGTCTTTTTTTCTCACACTTTCAATTACTTTTGTTTTCTTAGAAAATATGTATTTTCCAATTAAACCAATTTGAAATATATCTTAAAATATCTTTTTTTGTAGATTGTTTACCCATCCCTGGCAATATGAATGGCCAGTTTAAAATAAAAAGCTCCATTTACACAGATGGAAAAAATAAAGTGTTTTTTAGTTATAGCAAACCACCTATGGGAGTTTTTCTGAACAGTCATAGCTCAGTCCTTTGTCTCTATTTTTTTTCACCCTGTACCCTGACATTACACCTGTGTTTGTAGATTGACGTTGGGTTTTACTTTATTCTTATGACTGTTCTGTACAACAAGCCGGACCCATTTTTGTAGTACATACAAAGTAATGTAGCTCCACCCATTTCACTGCCAGCTAAATGACATGAGTCTTTTCTTCCATCTGTCCATTTGTTCATGCTCTTCTTTGTTTCCTTATTTACACTCTGAATGTACTGGAAAAATCAAGAAGGTGACATCTTGAAAAAGTCCAAAATTTTTTATATATATACACATATAGATAT
>VWZT01014154.1:1549-12202 GCA_013397055.1 Pachycephala philippinensis
AACAATCCTAATTACAGTTTGCAGGTGCAAGATAGCAAGGTTGGTTCACAAAAACTTTATCATTGTTTTGAATAGTTTGCATGAGAAAGACAGAGCTCTCACAGAATGCTGCTGAGAGCTGAAAACTTCTCTGCTAAAGCTTTTTAGCATCCATAGCAGGGTGACCACGTTTGGGTGTCCCCAGGGACGGGAGGGCAGCGGTGTCAGGTCAGAGGGGCAGCGGGGACAGCTCTGTTCTGGTTCCTCCCCACAGCTCCTCTCCCAGGCCAGAGAGAGAATGAACGGGGAGAAATCAAAGCTGGAGTTAAGCAGGGGCTGGGGCTCTGTCCCTGTTGCTGCCAAGGAGGTAAAGTTGACAGAGTCCACGCTACCACCAATTTGATCCAAAGTAAGAGAGTTTTAATGGAATATTGAACAACTTTTAAATGTTAACACACAAAAGTGTGTTGAATGGCATAAAATGATTGGTCCCTCGGACACCCACCCCTTGGGGTGATTGCTCCAGTTCTGAGACATCCGTTTCTGGATGTTTTTCTGGTTGAAGCCACAACAGTCCTTGAGAAGTAGGTGCAGGTGCAGAGATTTACAAAACTATAACATTGTTCTAAATTCTTCACATGAGAAAGAATCTTCACAAAGTACTGCAAGGGCTAAAGAAATTCCCTGCTGAGGCCTTTTTTCATATCCATAGGGCTCAGGAGGAAATAACCCCACGGTCCTTCAGGCCTTGCTGTGGAGGTCTGGCACAGAGAGAGAGAGTCTCCCTTTGCTTTTGTGCACTCAGAACCCTGAAACGGGGCTGTGGTGCCTCTCTTGATGAGGCCAGCAGGGACAGCCTCCCTCGAGACATCCCCTCCTCCTGCCCTGGCCTCCTGACTCTGCTCCAATCGAGCCCACGAGAAGTTCCCCATCACAGGGCTCTCTCTCCCTTTGAACAGAGACATCTGAGAGCTGCAATGCCTTTTTCATCTCGGAGCACGATAATGTCTCCATCAGTCTCTGCTCCAACCCTCTCGGTACTAAAGAGAATAAAAAAATGCCCCTTGATTTCCTCGGTGAGCTCTGGACCAAGCCTCTGCTTTTTACAATATTTTCGATGTGAGGAGGGGAAAATGAGCTGAATATTAACAGACAACTCTGAGCCAGAGTTACATCAGAGCCCCCGAGGAGCTCCTTATCTGGGTTTTGGGATCACATGCTCGGAGAGGTCAGCTATTAATAGGTTCTGAAAGCCGAGCTGGTGATCATTAGGTGCTCTGAATAAATTACAAGGCGTTTGTTTGAGGTGGGTGTCATGTTCAAGGGGTCGGTAATTAAAGCCGTTTCTGGGTTAATGTTTTATCTGTTCATCCAGCCGTGGAATCAATTCATAGTAAAGATCCCTTTTTAACACACTTGCACTACATATCCCTGAGGTTTTGATAAGCGCCTTCCAAGGATGTTTGGATTTTTTATGGATTCCTTCTTGTGATGACTATTTTGGTGCATTTTAGAAATCCTTTAAGCAGATCCTTTCCCCACCACCAGCACATGATTTGCTGTTCCATTCCATGTCAGCTCATCCTTCCATCTTCCTCGTTCAGCATCCCCCACGAAAAGTCTTTTGGAAGTTTACTTTAGGCTTGACATTCCGAATGTTATTTATTGCATTGTCTAGCAGGTTGTCTCTCCCTCCGTGTGACCTTTCCAGATGATTTTAGGGCCGAGGCTCCGGCCCTCGGAATATCTGGGGCCGTGGCTGCAGCTCCCAGAACTGTTTGCTTAGACAGCAACAGCATTTTCTGTCCAAAAAATCAGTGCGAGGAGTCACCAACCTCTCATTTACAGCCTCCTCCTCATCGTGCTGCAGTGCAAATCCACTGAGGAGGCGATGAAATCGCTCGTGCTGCAGCAGAATACGCACATGGACACAGAGATTCCCTTTGCAGTATCACTTTCCAACCCCGAGCCATCCCAGAGTGCTTTCCCGAGTCAAATTACCTATTTATGGACTTGAGCAAAGCCAGGCTGATGCACAGGCCTGCCCGGGTAGCTCTCAGCGCTGTAATTGTCGTGGTGTGTCTGCTAAGGAGCTGCAAATCTGATCTCTGCTCATTACTCCTGGCTCATTCAGCATTCTGGCACTGACGGCATTCCAATTTCATTTACTCGAGCTGCCACCACGGGATCTTTCCCTGGATATTCCAACCGAGGTGCCTGCTCTGGCTGCAGGGCCTCGTGTGCCCCGTTCTGTACCCGGGAGGAGTGGAAAATCATAAACCTTGGAGTGGTTTGGGTTGGAAAGGGCCTTAAAACTCATCCACCTTCCGCTGGACCAGGGTGCTCCAAGCCCCATCCGAAACTTCCAGGTGTGAGTGAGTGAAAACTCCCTGCCAGGGCTGGAAGGGCAGAGCCCAGCAAAGCTGGCCTGGAAACTTTCATGGAGAAGACACAAATTTTGTTCCCCCAATGATATTTGCTTTATTTCTGCTGCTGCCTTTTCTCGGGTGACGCTGGTGAGGTTTAAAGCAGGAGTCTGAGCTCAGCTGAGTCCCTGGGGAATGGCAGAGAGCTCGTGTCGTGTGTCAGGATGGGTTCAATCACGATGGGATGGGTTCAATCACAATGTTATCCCACCTTTCCAATCAAACCTTCCCTCTGTGCACTAACTAATGGAGATAATAAATCACAGCTTTAATTTAGGCCCTTTTTGGGGGGTTTGATGCCCTGATTTACCAGGTAATCTTACTGGAACCATCTCACCAAGGAATTAGGTTCCCCACTCTCTCTGGACTGTTCCAGCGTGGAAAGGGGCTGCAGTGGGCAGTTCAGGCTGTGTTCATGCACAGACAGGAAGGATTTGGGAAGCCTGGGCTGTGCCTGGTTCCCAGGGGCGTTGTCCCCTGTCCCTGCTTCCCTGTCCATGCAGGGCTGGAGGCCCAGGGGATGGGCGCTGCCATCGCTGCCTTCCCTCTGGTGCCTTAGGTTTTAACTTTTATATTTTTCAAACTCTGCATTCCCAGTGTGTGACTCTGCAGTGTCCTGGAGCCTGGGAGCTGCTGCTCTCTCATGCTGAGACAGACAGAACAAAGCCTCTCCAGGCTGCTCTCCAAGGACACCCAGCCCGGCCTAGGCCCAAAATGTGTAACCCAGCATCTTGAGAAGGGGGGCAAGCTGAGGGCAAATTCCATCATTAGCTCAAGTTGAATTGGTGAAATGATGCTGAGATGCAAATGGCCCAAAGCTATAAAAGTGTGAAGAACTCGTGACTCGGGGTCCATCTTGGGTGCAGCCTTTGGCCTGCCCAGGGTGTGCCTCTGAAGGCCTTTCCAATAAATATCCACCTTTATTCCCTTCCTCCTGCCCAGTCTCTGTTTCTAGGCTGGCCTCTTTAGGCATCACCTGGAGTGGGAGAAGCTCATCTGTGCCAGCCAAACCCTGGGGCTGTGTTTTGGGAGCTGGCCATCCTTTGGGAGACAGGATCCCAGCATGGACAGGGCTAAAAGCAATTCCTGCCTCGGCACAGCACCAGATCCTTGCAGACGCCAAGGGCAGGGTGGGACCTGGCCAGCCCTCGAGGACCTGGGTATGGGTATTTGATTAAAAGCAGGAAAAACTTATGTGTCAGAGCTTTATTTAAGAGACAGGACCAACTCTGTTTTTTGCAACTTATCACTTAAAAAATCAAACGAGGCATTGGTCTCAGGAGTTACAGGTTTAACAGCAAGGAGCCAGAACCAAAGAAAGTCACGAGTTTCAGAGTTCCATGGCAATTTGTAACTTTTTGGTCCAAAACGCAATTAACACAAAACTTTGTTTTGATTTTATAACCTATCACTTTTAGTACTTTTTACTGCATTGAGTCTGTTTCTTGACCAATAACTTGTTAGCTCACGTACACACAGATACTTCTATTATAACATCTGAATTCTTAACTTAAACTATAAAATCATATTATCATACTTAAAACCCTTCACCATATCACCCAATGCATTTTCTTACCTATAGCTATAGAAACATAGGTTTATAATTCTTCTGCTTAAGATCTGTGTACCTTTATTATTACATCAATCCAAGCTCTTTCCAGGGCTGTAAATTAAACTCATCAGTGTTTGTGGGGGTTTCTACTCCTCTGTTTCCCACACTTATGTCCTGATGTTCCTCCTCTTCCAAGCCGATGGAGCTGCAGTTCCATTGCTCAGCCCATCAGGCAGGGATGGTTTCAGGAATTCATACAATGGGCTGGGAGCACGGCTCAATAAACTGGATTTTCACCCAGCCACGACCAGTTGGGTTGAACATTTCAAATCCATCACCTCAGTAACTCCCCTAAGCCAAGATTAGAGCTCAGCTCGAGGTTTAAGCCACAGGAGGGGCAGAGGAAATGTTTTAAAGGGCTTTAAGTTGCATGAATTGACGGAGGGAATTGGAGGTGGGAGCGGTTAATGGAGCAATGCCTTTGTTAGCAAGAGAACAGGGAAACAATCCTTCGTGTTCCTTGGATCCAGAGCTTATCCCAAAGCTCCCGGGACAAGATTCCTTCTCAGAGCTGTCAAAGCTGAACCCACAGAGGCTCAGGATTCACCAGAGCTTGCAGTTGTTTGATGTCGAAACAAACATTAAAATTTGAATTTGTGTTGTTCGAAACATTGGAATCTTTGTGGTGGACACTGGACTGACCCAAAACATCAGGATCTTTGTGGTGGACACTGGACTGGCCCAAAATACTGGGATCTTTGTGGTGGGATTCAGACTGACTCAGATCAAACACTGAGACCCCACAACCCTGCAGCTCATTAATGATTCCCAGGGTGGGAATCAGAACGATTGAAGGAACCTTGTGACATTCTCCATGAAAATTCCCTTTTTCCCTTTTTTTTGCTGAGCTAGAAATGTTCTTTCCTTCTCTTTTGAGGCAGGAATGCTCTTTTCTCGCTTGTTGATGCGGCTGGGAGGATCAATAAGTTTGTCTCTTTTCTTGTGTCTCTTCTTGTCCTCAATTATATTTGATTGGAGTTTGAGCAGGGAGTGTTTAGTTGCAGCACTTGGCAGCTCTCTGGCAGAAACCTGGATAATTTGGGGCAATTTACTGAACCTTTCGTGCATCAGGTACCTATTTTTAAGCGAAGATAATGAGAGTTTTGTTCTACCTGTCGGTGATGTCTCCTAATCCCCGTTCCTGACCTTGCCTGGGGCCCACATTTCTGTAACATCCAGGCTGCAATGTAAACACTTCTGTTTCTACTGTATTTCTGTTTACCCATGGGGCTTAGGGGGATTTTTTTTTTGTTATTGGAAACTCTTTACCTGTGTTTGTTCAGACCGAAATTATCTATGCTGTGGCAGGCACGGCAGCGTTTTGTTCTCTTCTCTTTCTTTCCTGGCCTAAACAAAAAGGTGAGACAGGCAGGAGCACCAAAGCATTGCTACAGCTGCCTCTCACCTTGAAACCACAGGGGAATCCCATAAATTTCAAATATTGGATTAAAGGTTTTGAAGATTCTTGATAGAAATACTACCAAAGGAGAGGCACCCCTGGGATTTACACCACGCTCAGATTTAATTATTCTTAGGCAAGCATTCTGTCCTGCCAAGGCGAAGTTTGTCCTTTGCTGTCAGGGCTGCAAGAACCAATTCCGCTTTTCCAGAGAGGACCCATAATAGTCTGAAAATAAGCAAGAGAAACCAAATTGTGGCTGGAATTATTGTAATTTTTGGTGTCGTGAAATGCTCATCCTGTTCAGGATGCTGCAAATGTTCATCCAGAATTGCACACGGTCTTTCCTGGGCAAAAGAAAAACTTATGTCCTGATGTTCCTCCTCTTCCAAGCCGATGGAGCTGCAGTTCCATTGCTCAGCCCATCAGGCAGGGATGGTTTCAGGAATTCATACAATGGGCTGGGAGCACGGCTCAATAAACTGGATTTTCACCCAGCCACAACCAGCTGGGTTGAATGTTTCAAGTCCATCACCTCAGTAACTCCCCTAAGCCAAGATTAGAGCTCAGCTCGAGGTTTAAGCCACAGGAGGGGCAGAGGAGATTTTTCCTCTGGTTATTTCCTTTGGTTTTGTGTCGGCATCAGCAGGAAAAATGGGATCCTGTTTGTGAGGAGATGGAGATCTTCGCAGGAGGTCAGGAGGTGACACAGGGGGAAAGAGGAGGTGACACAGGGAGAAAGAGGGCAGCTGTTTCTTGCTCTCGTTCAAAGGAAACCTCATTTGCTGTCTTGAAACACGTTGTGGGTTTGCACAGGGTTTTCAGTTAGAGGATCATGGAATGGTTTGGGTGGGAAAGGACCTTCAAGTTCATGTAATTCCAACCCCCTGCCATAGGCAGGGACACCTCCCACTGTCCCAGGGTGCTCCGAGCCCCGTCCAACCTGGTCTTGAAAACTTCCAGGGATCCAGGGGCAGCCCCAGCTCCTCTGGGAATTCCATCCCAGCCCCTCCCCACCGTCACAGGGAAGGATTCCTTCCCAATCTCCCATCCATCCCTGCCCTCTGGCAGTTTAAAATCATTCCCCCTTGTCTCGTCCCTTATTCCAGAAGAACCTTAGGAGAGGAATTCCAGGTGATGCTGTGGTCACCCTTTCAGCGGCCACCACCCCAATGTTTATTCCTGAGCCCCCCCGGCCCCACGGTGCTGCCGGAGGATCCCAGCCCGGGGTCACATCCCACGTGGAAAAGCTCCTGATGCTCTGGAGTCCCTGAACATCATTCCCACACTTCCCTGAATCCCTGGAGTTAATCCTGATGTTCTGCTCATTCCAGCTCAGTCCCAACCTGGATTTGGAGACAAGGGCAGCTGCCCCTCCTTGGCTGTACTGAACTCACCTGTGCAGGTGGATTTCTGCAAAAACGGGAGCTCTCTGCCTCCTTCCAGCCCCTGCCTCCCCTTCCCTGGCCTTGCTGAACATTCTCTTGGCTGTGCTGTTGATGCCTTAGGTTTTAACTTTTATATGTTTCAAGTTCTGCATTCCCAGTGTGTGACTCTGCAGTGTCCTGCAGCCTGGGAGCTGCTGCTCTCTCATGCTGAGACAGACAGAACAAAGCCTCTCCAGGCTGCTCTCCAAGGACACCCAGCCCGGCCTAGGCCCAAAATGTGTAACCGAGCATCTTGAGAAGGGGGGCAAGCTGAGGGGAAATCCCATCATTAGCTCAAGTTGAATTGGTGAAATGATGCTGAGATGCAAATGGCCCAAAGCTATAAAAGTGTGAAGAACTCGTGACTCGGGGTCCATCTTGGGTGCAGCCTTTGGCCTGCCCAGGGTGTGCCTCTGAAGGCCTTTCCAATAAATATCCACCTTTATTCCCTTCCTCCTGTCCAGTCTCTCTTTCTAGCTTGGCTTCTTTAGGCATCACTGGAGCTCCAATTCCTGGAGGAATTCCCAGGAGGGACCCTTGGATCAGGCTCTCCGTAGCTCTGGGTATCACAAACCACTGAGTCTCACCCAGCTCCCCCTGGCTGCTCGTCCCTTCCAGCTTTGATGCAGAGCTCCTGTGCCAGGGCTCATCCCAGAGGCAGCTCCATCCCAGGGAAACGTGCTCTGGATAGAACCAGGAATGCTCCCAATGCACCGGGAGCCTTCAGAGCGAGCAGGACTTGTGTGTGTTTGGTCTGAGCCTCGAGGAGGCGCCAGGGGAATCGGGAGGCTCAGCTCCCATTAATTTTAATGAAAATTTAGCACCCAAATGCCCCTGGGTAGTTTTGAAAAATCTTCCCTTTTAGTGGGAGGCATAAAAGCGAGCGTTTGGAATTAGCTGAATTGTGTGAGGAGTTCGTTAGTGCTGGAGATGATAATAAATGCTCTTCCAGACAATTAATTACCTCCTGAGCCGCTCCAGAGGTGACATCTCCTTCCTGCCTCGGAGCACTTTGTTGTTGGCCCCGAGCTGGGGAGTTTATGCTCCTTTTTAACTCCTGAGCCCACTTCATATATCTCAGGAAGTTCTCAGGAACCATAAAAACGTCTCACGGTCGTTTAAGTTCCACCGCTTTATCAATATTGGTATTTAGGAAGAAGGGAACAACTCTTAATTGTTTTTCTGTGCTCTGCCACGTGAACTACGGCGCTCATTAGCTCTGCCAGGCAGCTCGCGGATCAGGGGCAGGAATTTCCTCCAGGGTGTTTATTCCTGTTCACGGTGATTGATGTTTTTTAGGGGTCCTCAGGCAGCAGGATTTCAGGAGACCTCACCGGTGGGAGACGTGCTCCTGGTGCTCAGGGTTTTCTGTCCAGAAGAGTTTATAAAAACTTGACTTTTCTCTCTGCAAAAATAACGTCTGAGGCAGGGTGGCCTTTTGGATTGTGCTAGGATGCGATATGCACAGAGTCAGTATGGATATGAAAAAAGGCCTCAGGCTGGGAATATCTTTAGCCCTTGCAGTACTTTGTGAAGATTCTCTTTCTCATGTGAAGAATTTAAAACAATGTTATAGTTTTGTAAATCTCTGCACCCGCACCTACTTCTCAAGGACTGTTTTGGCTTCAACCAGAAAAACATCCAGAAACGGATGTCTCAGAACTGGAGCAATCACCCCAAGGGGTGGGTGTCCGAGGGACCAATCATTTTATGCCACTCAACACACTTTTGTGTATTAACATATAAAAGTTGTTCAATCTTCCATTAAACTCTCTTACTTTGGATCAAATTGGTGGTAGCGTGGACTCTGTCAACTTTACCTCCTTGGCAGCAACAGCGACAAGTCAGGGGATCATTAGGGTTGGAAAACACCTGCAAGACCACCAAGTCCAACCTTTGACCATATCCCACCACATGGGAAAGTTCCAAATTGTGAATGCCAGGTGTGCTCCTTTTTTAACACTTCCAGGGATGGTGACTCCAGACATCCCTGGGGAGCCTGTTCCCGGTATCATCACAGTTTCTGTGGATCATTCCCCACTTTCACGCTGATAATTGCGTTGGAAAAATACCTTGGATAGGATAATTCTGGGGTTTTTTTGGAAAGGTCCTCCACAAGCTCCCATGAAGTCGACTCCCATTATCCTGCTCTTCCCTGGGAGTGTGTTACAGCCTCCCAGTGTTGCTGCTGCACTGAGGACGGGTAGAAAAAAAAGACCCGGAGTTCAGGCTCGAGAATATAGAGAGAGCTTTAATAATAAAAGTAAGGTCTTTATATGTTAGTCCATAAGAAGTGCATTAAGTGGCATAAGACAATTGGTTTTTTGGCCATCGATTCTTTGGCGTGATTGGCCAAATTCTGAACCAGCCATTTCTAAATATTTTCTAGCTAAAACCATAACAATCCTTGGCAAACAACTCGTTTACAAAACTGTAACATTGTTTTAAATAATTCGCATGGGTAAGACGGGGTTCTCACAAAATGCTGAGAGAGCTGGAGGATCTCTTCTGCTAATGCTTTCCCGGTGTCCATATCCCAGTCCTCGGCACAGACTCCCAGTAACCCCAGTCCCTCCCAGTCCGTTCACTCTGCTCTCCGTCACTCCCACCACAAATAAACGTTCCCAGGCTCTGTTTTGCATCCCTGGGGTATCAGTTCCCTCCTGTCTCCAGGATCACTTACCCGGGGTGGGATGGTGGGAGCCAGGCGCTCGTGCGAGCCCCGCAGGATGTGTGCAGTGCACCTGCCTTCCTAATTACCACGTGCCAGCGTTAATTGCACGACTGCAGCAATGGGATCACACCACTTCCCCTGACATGTTGTGACTGCAGCAGCCCACGTTGATTCCTCAGCTACCTGTTGCCCCAAAATGAAATATTTGTCTTATCTGACACAAATTATAATTATCCCAAAGAACCTGGAGGTTCTTCCTCCTCCCCTCCCCCTTTTTTTTTGTCTTCCTAATTATCACTGTGGCTCCCAGTGGAAGTGGTTGGTATCGCTGCTCATTAGCCAAATAATTTCTTTAGCAATTACCAGAAATTTAGGGAGCCAATTTGGAAAAAGCAGCGCAGAGTTTTTGCCTTTGGAAAATTCTCAGGTGCAGCTCAGCCTCTCTTGGTGCAAATGTAAGAAGCTGCACTGATGCAGCTGCATCCCCTTGAAGCAGAGACAAGTTTAGCTCTCATTTAAAACCTGGACACCAAATTTTATTGATTGATATTGAAGCTATAAATTGAGCCTGACTTTAGCAGGCCTGAGCCTACCCAGCACCAGGAGAGACAAGATTTACACTGGCCCAGGATTTTGATTGAAATCCTGTGACCTTTCATTATTTTGTGGTGAAGTAATTTCAGCTCAACTCTGACAACCCCAGATGGCCAAGCCCAGCCTCCAACCCCCATCAAAACACCAGGGAACAGATTTCTTGTGAGCCCTGAATTTTTTTGGAGCTCTTAAGGCTCAGCTTCATGTTCGTATCTCAGGTGAAATGCCTCAAAACCTTTAACTCAGTGAAAGTTGCGGCAGCCTTGCCGTTTCACAGTGTCAGGAACTGAAATATTAAGAACAGAATCAAATATTCCGAGATGACAAACCCCAGCCGTGTTCAGCTCTGGGAGAGCCCAGGAGGTGGCTCAGGTCGGGATGTTGTTTCCCACAGGAATGAAGGGCTGCAGATGGTTTTGGGGAGTTTTTATCCTCCTTTCCACAGGCCCAGAGGGGGCACAGCTGGCACAGGCCCTGGGCGCCCATGGAGGGTAAAGATCCAACAAAAAGCTTGGCTTGTTGTCAGAGCCTTGTCCAAGAGA
>VWZT01014154.1:20218-36690 GCA_013397055.1 Pachycephala philippinensis
AAAAAAAAAGCAAAATTAATTGGAAATGACAAGAGGAAAATGATCCAGCTGAATGCTTTGATAAGCAATCAAGGCTTAATAGATTAGAAAATATAATTAATTACTTAATTATACTCAAAGCGGTTGTTGTTGGGAGATTGTTCAGTGAAAAGCCATTGTTGGGTGGGAGGATGTGCCACGAACGTCGGGCTCCAGGAAGCCTTTGCTGCCGGCGGGGCCCCGGGGGGAGCAGAGGAGTTGTTCCATGCTCAAATTACACAAATTCCTGAGGTTTACAAGCAGGAGCTTCCCCCAGAGGGTGCTGGGCACTGCCCCAGGGAATGGGCACGGTCCCAGAGCTCCAGGATGCTCTCAGGACAGGGTGGGATTTTGGGGTGTCTGTGTCTGGGCACTGGGAAAGCATCAGCAGAAAAGATCCTCCAGCTCTCTCAGCATTTTGAATTATTTAAAACAATGTTACAGTTTTGTAAACTTCTACACCTGCGAGTTGTTTGCCAAGGATTGTTATGGTTTTAGCTAGAAAATAATTAGAAATGGCTGGTTCAGAATTTGGCCAATCACCCCAAGGAGTGGATGGCCAAGGGACCAATTGTCTTATGCCACTTAATGCACTTCTTATGAACTACCATATAAAGACCTTACTTTTATTATTAAAGCTCTCTCTCTATTCTCGAGCCTGAACTCCGGGTCCTTTTTATTCTACCTGTCCTCAGTGCAGCAGCAACATCTGTGCAGGGCCAGGGGTTGGGTCAGGGATCCCTGTGGGATCAGAACATTCCAGGATCCCGGATTCCAAGCAGTCACTGGGTTGTTGGGGTGTCTGTGAAGGGCCAGGGTCAGTGATCACTGTGTGTGGCTGTCATACTGGGGATGGCAAGAAATGACATAAATCCAATCCAGGAAGGAATGGAATTATTTATTAAATTACAGACGGGTTTATATATCTTAGTTCGCTTGAATGGCATAAAGTTATTGGTCCCTGACCATCCACCTCTTAGAATGATTGGCTAAACCCTACAACACCCATTTCAAAATATTTCTCCAGTCAGTACCACAACAATGCTGCACAACAACTTGCACCTGCAAGATAAAGGATTGGTTTACAAAAACCTCTGACTGCTTTTAAGCCAGCATCCGTGTGGAAGCAAGGACTTTCACATGGATGCTGGCAGAAAGCTGGAAAACCTCTCAGCGACCAAACCTTCAGCATCCACACCCGTGGGATCAGAATATTCCAGGATCCTGGATTCCGAGCAGTCACTGGGTTGTTGGGGTGTCTGTGCAGGGCCAGGGATTGGGTCAGTGATCCCTGTGGGATCAGAATATTCCAGGATCCTGGATCCCGAGCAGTCACTGGTTCCTTGCCTTCTCGGCTGATGATGTGACTCCAATGACCACAACACCCCTGGCCAGGCTCTCCCTGCTGGAAGCACCTGAGCTCGAGGCCCAGCTCAGTCTGGAGCTCAGGGGGGTTCTCATTTCAGAGAGAAAAAACCTGAAATGATGGTGGGGAGAAACCCCAAATCTGCCAAACCCCACTGTCCCCTCTCCACCCCTCTCTCCTACCCCACCGATTGGGAGTAAGAAGGATAAATATTTGGAAGGGCGTATTTGAAATAAGAGCCTTTAAGATCAGAGTTTCTTTTTAAACGGTCTGGGTTGTTGCTGTTCTGGAAATGTTCTTTCCCAGTGTCCAAAGACTGGTGAGGAGCTGTGGGTGGCTTTGAACACTTCCAGGGACAGGGACTCCACCAGACCCTGGACAATCTATTCCAATGTTTAACAACCCTTTTAATGGAGAAATTCCTGCTGATGTCCAGCCTGAGCCTCCCCTGGCCCAGCCTGAGGCCGTTCCCTCTCCTCCTGTCCCTGTTCCCTGGGAGCAGAGCCCGACCCCCCCTGAGCCCCCTCCTGTCAGGGAGCTGTGCAGAGCCACAAGGTCCCCTCTTTGTTCTCCTGCCTCCTGCCTTTGCTGCCTCTGGAATGGTGTTATTGGCTCCTAAAGCCGAGAGCAGAAACGCCTCCCTGAGGAGCTGGGCCAGGCAGGAGCAGCAGGTTTCGTGTTTGGTGCCTTTGGAGCATCCCTGCTCCAGCAGTTGTTTAACAGGCACCAAAAAAAAATCTGGTGACTCCACAGAAGGCATGCGGGACCTCGATGTAACTCCTGAAAAAACCAAAGATACAGATCTCCTGGAAAAAAACCAGAGATACAGAACAGTTGGAGAGAGTTTCTGTTTTTATCCAGCTGTTTATCCCCTCCAGAATCTCCCTGGCGAGGGTTAAAGGAAAGGCTTCACACAGCTCCAGTTTTGGAATGAAATCACAAACCAGCAAATGCCAGCAAGAGGCTTTTGGAGGGGTTTGAGGTGCGGGAAACGCCACAGATGAGGCCACAGGAGGAGACAGGAGCTCCATCTGTGTTAATATTCCCTAGGGAACAACTTCTCACTGATAAGAGAATGTTGTGGCTTCTTATCTTGGATTTTGGGCTGTGTGATGTGGCCCTGACATCTGGAACATGTTCTGGTCATTTCTCTTGTGCCTGACACCAGAACAGCTCCTTGTGCCGCCCCCAGACAGCTCCGGATTTGAGCAGGAATTACTAAACCCTTTCATGGTTTGGAACACAGATTCAAAACGGCCTTGAATTTTCAAGTAATCCCCCCCAAAAAAATTTCACCCTGCTCATTTTAATTTCACGGGAGTTCTGGAAAAAAAAGAATAATTCTGGTATTCCAGAAATGCACTGCACATTTTTCTGTCCTGGTCATATTTCCCCGGAAGAGCCCGGGAGCTCCTAATGGTGGCAGTAACTTTTCCATAGGTTGAAATAGGTGACTGGTTTGGGTTTATTTCCTGCAAAACACATTTCCCATCTACACAATAAATGAACTAAAGGCAGCCATAAGGAACTGTTTACTCACCAGCTTTAGCTACAGAGGAGGAGAAATTCCTTGGAATTGCGCAATAAAACTTCAAGAGCACCGAATTAGTCGTGCTTTGCCTCATTGACACGGAGTATTTTCCAGCTAAAGTTTTCCTCGGGGAGCTTTCCTCGCCTGGGTGAGGAATCCAGGGCTCCAGGTTCAATCTCCATCCAGGTGGGCTGCAGGAAAGTCCAACCTGGGCAATTCCTTCCCCCTCCCCGTTGCTGGGTGGGAATAAAGGACTGGTTTTTCCCTGGAGTGCTTCAAGCTGTTGCCACATGGAAAGGGCAGCAGAAACCTCAGTGAAATCTTGGTTTCCATGAGTTGAGATCCATCCCTGGGAGAAGGGTTAATGGATCCATCCCTGGGAGAAGAACTGGTGGATCCATCCCTGGGAGAAGGTATGGATACGAAAAAAGGCCTCAAGCAGGAAATTTCTTTAGCCTTTGCAGCACTTTGTGAAAGTTCTGTTTTTCCCATGTGAAGAATTTAAAACAATGTTATAGTTTTGTAAATCTCTGCACCTGCACCTACTTCTCAAGGACTGTTTTGGTTTTAACCAGAAAAACATCCAGAAACGGATGTCTCAGACCTGGAGCAATCACCCCAAGGGGTGGGTGTCCGAGGGACCAATTGCTTTATGCCATTCAACATGCTTCTGCGTATTAACATATAAAAGTTGTTCAATCTTTCATTAAACTTCCTTACTTTGGACCATCTCTTGGTAGCGTGGACTTTGTCATTTTTACCTATTTGGGGAGCTACAGCGACAAGAAGGGTTGATGGATCCATCCCTGGGAGAAGAATTGATGGATCCATCCCTGGGAGAAGGATCGATGGATCCATCCCTGGGAGAAGGATCGATGGATCCATCCCCAGATCCCGTGGTGTCAGCAGGAAAAGGGTTGCTCAAAAAGCTTTTTCTCATTCCCAGCCCCTGCCAGACACACCTTTGCTGCTCCCTGTGCCCTGCTGGGGCTGCTGCTGGATGTGGCACATGGAGAAGCATCCATGGATCTCAGCCCTTGGAAGGGTTTCATGTTAATTCTGTTCCGCCTGCATTAAACTCTGCCAATCTCCATCAATGTCTCAAACCTAAAAGCTCTTTCCAGGGTTCTTCAGGGAGCTTGAGCTGCAGTTTCTTTGCTCGTTTTTTTTCCTGCTTGAGTTTGGATCAAGTCCTGGCTGGAAGAATTCAGAAAAAAACCCATAGAAACCTCGTTGTCAGTTCTGGATTCATCTGTAAAAGATGGGTTTGGGATAAAAGATGGAAGAGTGTTAATCTGGGGTCCAGACGTGGGAAGGGGATCTGAGAAGGACAGAGGGACACCCCGGTGAGGGAGCTGGGGGACAGCTGGGAGGTTTGGGGTCAGCGGGGATCTGACAACATCAAAAGAACACAAATTAACAGGAAGCAGCTTCTGGTGGGAGGCAAACAGTTGGTGGGAATGAGCCGAGCTGAGTGGGGTCAGATCTGCCTTTGAAGAGAAGAGCTCAGCTGCTGCAGCTGTGCTCCAAACCCTCCCCAGCCCTCCCTGCTGCTGGATTCCGGGATGGACGGCATGGCTAGAAGAGTTTTAGGTGCAAAATTACCAATTCTGCACTCAGTTGCATCATCCTGCTCACAACCACCTGGGTTTGGGGCTGTTTGGGGCCAGGGACCACCTCCAGGTGGTGAGGAACACCACCTCGTTCCTCACCCAGCCTCCTGTTTATAGGGTTAAAGGGAGATGTCCATGGCATTCCCACAGGAATCCCTGGGAGCTGGGATGAGCAGCCTTTCCAGGGGGGTTGGCATTTAATAAACAATATTAAAAACCAGCTCTGGGAAGCCAAGATCAGTTTCCATGGCAAAGAACAGAGGGATGCAGCCAGGCTGCCTGGAGTTGGGAAAAAGGGATTGGAGAGCTCAGGGGAAGGTGCTGGGGCTGGGTTTTACTGCTCACACCGTTTCTGATCACCAGCACTGGGGTTTAGAGGCATCACGTTTGCAGGACGGGAATTTAATGAATCAAAATATGATTCATTAAATGAACCATGATCCAAGAATCATGGAATCATGGAATGGTTCAGGATGGAAGGACCTTAAAGCTCATCCAGTTCCATCCCTGTGGGCAATGACACCTTCCCCTATCCCAGGGTGCTCCAACCTGGCCTTGGGCACTTCCAGGGATCCAGGGGCAGCCACAGCTTCACTGGGAATTCCATCCCAGCCCCTCCCCACCCTCACAGCCAGGAATTCCTTCCCAATATCCCATCAAATCCTACTCTGTGTCACTTTGAGGCCATTCCCTGTGTCCTGTCCCTCCATCCCTCGTCCCCAGTCCCTCTCCAGCTCTCCTGGAGCCCCTTTAGGCCCTGCAAGGGGCTCTGAGCTCTTCTCTGGGCAACCTCACCGCCCTCACAGCCAGGAATTCCTTCCCAAAATCCCATCTGAACCAGCCCACGGAATCCTGGAATGGTTTGGGTTGGGAGGGACCTTAAATCCCATCCCACTGAATCACCTTAAATCACCTCCCACTGTCCCAGGGTGCTCCAGCCTGGCCTTGGGCACTGCCAGGGATCCAGGGGCAGCCACAGCTCCTCTGGGAATTCCATCCCAGCCCCTCCCCACCCTCACAAGGAGGAATTCCTGTGTAAATCAGAAGGAAATCTACTGCCATCTGAATTAACAGAACTAAAAGCAGCGTAATCCCCACGTCTTCACTTCTACGTGTGTGTCTAGAGAATAATATCCATCTATTTTCCATATTTACATGGAAACAGGCCCAGTTATGTGTTTCTAGCTTCACAATTCCATAAAAGTTAAGGATTTAAGGCAGTTGTTGCTGGTTCTAACACAATTCAGCACCGATGAGATCCAAGCTAAACAGAACAACCTCAGTGGGAATAAAAAACGCAGGTAAGTTTGTTCTGGAGCTCTGACCCAGGAGTTTGTGGTGCCAAATCCCCCCGAGCTGCTTCCATGGGTTGGATGGAATCATTAAAGATGCTAATCCTGGAGGGATCCAGCTCCATCTGCAGTGGACACAGATCTGGAGAACAGCAGGGCTAAAATTCACTTTAATAAGTTTTTAAAAAGAATCCAAACGGCCTCCTTTAACCACAAACTTCCAAAAACCTTCAGGTAACTTCAAGACGTTATACCAGGAATTTCTGGGATTTACAGCAGTGTTCCCGGAGGCTGGAATCCAACTCCCTTAATTTTCCCCAATTTTCACCTCTGTTTCACAGTTTTGAAAGTCAGCAGATGATTCAGTTTCCATCTTTAGCCAGCTGAATATCCCAGTTCCCCACGTTTCTCCTCGTGACTTTTAAAAAGTTGAGGAAAAACACCCAACCTCTGGAAAGAGCCCGAAATAGAGGCAGCCCCAGAGCTGTTTCTAGGCAGTGTTTTGGCCAACGCCATCCATCAGCAGCAGGCTTGGAAAGCACTTTCCAGGTGTTTTATCCCCAAAAAATCAGCTTGAAAAAAATCAGAATTTTTAGGATTTTATACGAGGGAGCCAAATTTCCCTGAAACCAACATCTTTTGAAGGTTCTGTGATAAAAAAACCTCGGGTTTTATACTGATAAGGGAGTTTAAAAATGAAGAAACCAACAGATAACTCAGCAAGAAGAAAACTTCCCAAAGGTTATTGCTGCTTAAAAGCTTCCTGAAAAGTTGCCCTTTTAAAGGAACAAAGGTAATAATTCCAAAATTATGTTTGAGCTTCCCAGGGCTTCTGCAGGATTGGAAAATATGGAAGTGGGACAAGGGGAAATAAGAAGAAATTCACCTTTACCCAAAATAAAACAGAAAATAAAGCAGGATTGCTTTTAGGGACAAACGTAGGGAAATGGATTTTCCTCAAGGGGACCAAAAAACGAGCGGTTTGGGACTAAGTGACACCGAGGTTTTTAGGAACAGGGAATTCTCTCAGCCTCTTCCAACACCTCTGAGAGGGGGAGTTACCAACAGCCAGAGTTTTTTTGTGACAAGAGTGAAGAGAATTCCTCTTAATGCAACCCAGAGGGCAAAAACCCCCTGCAAAAATTCCCCTATTTCAGGATGCAAGAGCCCTTCCCTACACCAAGCCAAGGAATTCCTGCTGGTCCCTGGCTGGATGAGGCTCTCAGTGCCGCAAAGCTCATTATGTAAATTAGTAAACACCTCTAATTGACCTGGGGAAATGGTGGGGGTGCTTCGAGAAGTGATTCTCGGTGATGCTGCATCCTTTATTTGAATATAAATGAATTAGCTGAGGTCAAGGGGGACAAAATAAGGTGGAGTCTCCATTCCTGGGGGGTTTAACGGGGGATGTGGCACTTGGGGACACGGCCAGGGGTGGCCCTGGCACTGCTGGGGGGTTGGGTCACTCTCTGGACGAGAAGAGTGGAGGATAACAGGGTTGAAGGAGTGTCCAGCTGTCAGAGAGCAGCTAAAGGAGGGACACGAGGGTGGGAAGGGTCTGGGGGAGCCGGGGAGGGGCAGCTGAGGGCGCTGGGGTTGTTCTGCTGGAGAAGAGGAGGAATCTGAGGGGAGAACTCAGGAGGGGCAGCTCCGATCTCTGCTCCCTGGGACAGGGACAGCACCCAGGGAAGGGCTGGAGCTGGGCCACGGCAGGGTCCGGATGGATTTTGGGAAAGGTTCTTCCCCCAGAGGGTGCTGGGCACTGCCCNGCACCCAAGATGGACCCCGAGTCACGAGTTCTTCACACTTTTATAGCTTTGGGCCATTTGCATCTCAGCATCATTTCACCAATTCAACTTGAGCTAATGATGGAATTTGCCCTCAGCTTGCCCCCCTTCTCAAGATGCTGGGTTACACATTTTGGGCCCAGGCCGGGCTGGGTGTCCTTGGAGAGCAGCCTGGAGAGGCTTTGTTCTGTCTGTCTCAGCATGAGAGAGCAGCAGCTCCCAGGCTGCAGGACACTGCAGAGTCACACACTGGGAATGCACAACTTGAAACATATAAAAGCTAAAACCTAAGGCATCACCAGCAGATCATTTTTTTTTCCCCTTTACAAGTCCCCAAAAACTCTTCTCATTCCTGCCCACGGAGCCCCAGGAGGATCAGGGCTGTCAGGAACTGCTGGGAGCTTTGTTCTGCATTCCAAGGGCGCCGGGGCTGTCGATGGCACAGTCCCTTTTCCGTGGAATGGGAATGGCTGCATCCCGTTGTGTGGGGCTGTGGGAAGGGTTTGGCACGGTCCCTTTTTCCTGGGGCAAGAATTTGAGATTCTGAGAGTTCTAAAACCCTTTTGGTGACCCCCAGGCAGTCTCCTGTCAGTGTGGTCCTTGTGTGGGACCATCCCACACAACACAGCCTCGCATCCAAGGATTCCCTTGGCATCAGCCCCAGCCAAAAATCCAGCAGGAAGCTCATGGATTAGGGAAATGCACAAATATTAAAGAACAGGAAAGATTTATTCTGATTGTAAGACCTCTCACGTATGCTGAGGGAGCAGCACAGCCTGTCCTGCTGCTGCTGGGAGTTTTTGGGAGTTTCTGGGAGCCCGTTTGGGGTCCATCCTCACAGTGTGGATGCTGTGGGTGCTGGGGGAGCAGATCGTCTCCTCCTGCTGCTGATGAGAGTTTCTGGGAGTTTCTGGGAGCCCGTTTGGGGTCCATCCTCACAGTGTGGAATCCCACCACGCCGTGTTCTCACCCCCAGCTCCTGCTTGGGCTCCTCCTGGGCTGTCTCCCCTTCCAAACACACACACACACACGGAGCCGCCGCGGCCGCATGACGAGGGGAGTCATTTGGGGATAAAAGCTCTGTGTTCGTGTATTTAGCTCGTGGAAAAATCTGTCCCTCAATCTGTGCGAGATCTTTTTCTTGTTTGCTATTTTCCTTCTCCCACCCTTCATCTGTCACTCCTGTCTGGACTACAATCTCTGCAGGGCAAGGGCTCTCGCTGAGCGCGCCAGCGCCGGGTACCGAGAGCAGCTCCGGCTCTTGTCACGGCCTCTGGGCACGGCAAACAGCAGATTTGGGATGATGAGAGGTTTATTTATCTTTAGATTCCTTCTCCCGGTGTTTCACCCTCGGTGTTTCACCCTCGTGCAGGCAGGGAGCAGGCCAGGAGAGCACCTGGATCTTACCCGTGAAGCAGGCGCTGGGTGTTTGTTCCAGGTGGCTGCAGTGGGTGTAGAGCCAGGAAAGGGAAAGAAATTCCTCCTGTGAGGGTGGGGAGGGGCTGGGATGGAATTCCCAGAGGAGTTGTGGCTGCTCCTGGATCCCTGAGAGTGCCCAAGGCCAGGTTGGACAGGGCTTGGAGCAGCCTGGTCTAGGAAAGGTGTCCCTGCCTATGTCAGAGACGAGCTTTAAGGTCCCTCCCAACCCAATCCCTCTACAATTCTGGGATTATCCCAGCAGAAGGCTGTCAACAGCTACAGCCCCATGTTCCACCAAGGAAGTGCTTCATAAACGAGATTTTGATTTTTTATTTTTTTTTTAATCAATATGAGCATTACCTGAGGAAACACGGAGTGCAGAACAAAAGGCCCGTTCCAAAAAGCAGCCAGGCACTTCTGTGTTTGTGCCAAGCGGAGGCAGAACGCAGAGACCCGCNAGAACGCAGAGACCCGCTCGTATTTCAGCACCGAGCTCCGAGCCTGCGTTTGTCCCTCGGAATGGGTTTGATGGGAATGTTTGATGGGGCATTTTCCTGAATAGGAGGCTGTTAACAGCTACAGCCCCATGTTCCAGCAAGGAAGTGCTGCACTCGGAAAAAGCGGAATTCCCTGTTGGCTGATCCCTTTGGACACACTGGCATTCCCTTTCCGAGACAGAACCAGCTTAGAAAACACCAGAGTGCCTGGAACCCCTTTGGTTTGTGCCTGGAACCTTTTCAGTTCATGCCTGGAACCCTTTGGCTCGTGCCTGGAACCCTTTGGCTCGTGCCTGGAACCCCTTTGATTTGTGCCTGGAACCCTTTGGTTCGTGCCTGGAACCTTTTTGNNNCCTGGAACCCTTTGGATTGTGCCTGGAACCCTTTGGCTCGTTCCCGGCTGGGTGAGAGGCTGCCCAGAGGAGCTGTCTCTCATTGACACGAGCAGCAGATATTCCCAAACCTGGCTCCGGGGGCAGATTTTATTTTCCAGAAGGATTTTTTGACCCTTTTCCTTTCTTTTCCCCCCATCACTCCGGCTGTGCCCGAGCCCAGATCCAGCCCGAGAGGGCAGCGCCTGCTTTTGCTCGTTCGTGTTCCTCGTGCCAGGTTTAGGAAGGAGACGGATTTGTCTGGCTTTGCCCGGAGCTCCGCAGCCCAGGTGCTCTGCAGCCCTCTCCTGGCTGCATCCAGGAGTGCTCAGCTCTGGGGGAAAGCGCCTCATCCCCGCTGGATGTGTCTGAGCGCTGTTTTCAGAGCTATTCCCAGATTTCTGCTTGGATTCGCGTGTCCCAGGGCAGCTCTGGCTCCCTCCAGCTGCTTCAGAGGGATCCTGGCCCCACAGTGCCGGGGATGTTCTGTGCTGGATCAGTGTCCGGAGCAGCTCTCTGGGGGGACTTAGAAATGGGGCAAAACTCAGATTTTCTGCTTTGCCTCCCCACAGTGAACACACAGCTCAGAGCATCATTTTCTTTACATCCTCACCATCTTGGCCGTGTATCTTCTGTGCCGATTCTCTGAGATTTCATAGGATCAGGTTTGGGTTGGACAGGACCTTGAATCCCACCTAGTGCCACCCCTGCCATGGCAGGGACACCTCCCAGTGTCCCAGGGGGCTCCAAGCCCCATCCAGCCTGGCCTTGGGCACTTCCAGGGATCCAGGAGCAGCCACAGCTCCTATGGCAGCAGAGTTGTCTCAGGGTTGCTCGTTAAACCTCAATTTCTGGTGTTTCAGTGCTCTCTCCTCTCCTGTCATATAGTGCCTGCTTTCCCAATTGCTTTATTTGGGGCTTCTGATTGGTTTGGGGGATTTTTAATGCCATCCAGACATTCCTTTCTGCTTTAAAATTCTCCCTAAACTACTGTTGCTCACTAATCATTCCCATAGTTTCATGTAGTAATTGAATGGATTCGCTCAGTTCTGTAGCAGCAAAGATTGCTAAAGCCCAGGATATTCCCCACCCCATCTTTATTCCACTTTTCTCAGGGATTCTGAAATGCCTTTACTGATGATTCCCCTGCACGTTGCAACACTCACCCAGAGGAATGAAAAAGTCATTTGTTTTCTGTAGAGCGCTAAAAGAGAATTCTCTCACTGGGGAATGTCCTTGCCCGCAACGCCGGACGCTCTCACATTCATTTTCTGCTCCCTTGATCTCTGATACACAGAGATTCTGCGGAACGTGGCTGAAGCACGAAGCCCTGCTGGTGATTAATTTTTTAAGGGTGTGATTGAGCCCCTGCCCTGCCCCTCCTGCTCCCTCTGTTTGCCATTCCGGAGCGTTTGGAGCACAGTAACAATGCCGCTGTCACCTCCCTGCCTCGCCTGTCACAGATGAGCAGTGGCAGAGCGTTTGCTCTCTCACCGTGAAGAGAGGCTTCAGCAACACACAGAGCTGCAGCATTCCATATCCAAGGATCTCAGGGATCTTTGGGAGCTTGGAGTCCTCGTTTGACTCTGCAGCATCTCGTTTTGACACAGGGTGAGCCACGCAGTTGGAACTACCAGGAGTATCCGTGTAGTTGGGCACCCAGGGAGCCTCGGAGGTGCAGGGAGATGGCTCTTCCTCGGGCTGCTGGTCACCCTCAATGGGTGAGGAATTCCTCTGCTGGGCTGAGCAGGATCACCCTCCGTGGGTGAGGAATTCCTCTGCTGGGCTGAGCAGGATCACCCTCAATGGATGAGGAATTCCTCTGCTGGGCTCAGCAGCATTGCCTCTCCATGGGTGAGGAATTCCTCTGCTGGGCTGAGCGGCATCACCCTCAATGGATGAGGAATTCCTCTGCTGGGCTGAACGGGATCACCCTCCGTGGGTGAGGAATTCCTCTGCTGGGCTGAGCAGCATCACCCTCAGTGGATGTGGAATTCCTCTGCTGGGCTGAGCAGCATCACCCTCAGTGGATGAGGAATTCCTCTGCTGGGCTGAACGGGATCACCCTCAGTGGATGAGGAATTCCTCTGCTGGGCTGAGCAGGATCACCCTCAATGGATGAGGAATTCCTCTGCTGGGCTGAGCAGGATCACCCTCAATGGATGTGGAATTCCTCTGCTGGGGTTAACAGCTTCACCCTCAACGGAAGAGGAATTCCTCTGCTTTCCCAGTACAGTTTGTGTTCCATGGGTTTGGCAGAGCTGGGAATGGGTTTGCTCCCAGGGTCAGGATGTGCTCCAAGCTCTCCAAGCCCCTCCAAGCTCTCTGCTGACTCCAGCCCTCCGCCCTCAGGCCGCCCTGAGCCCAGAGCCCGCAGCCTCTGCCCCTGGCAGTGCCACCCCCACCAGGCACCTTCCTGCCAATCCTCACCCCCATCCCTCCATTATTTCCCTCCCTCCACATAAAACAGTCCTTTCCCTCTGGCCCTGCCCTGCTCCAGCTCAGCTCCCGGTGCTGCCAGGGGCAGGGATTGTTCCTTCCCCTGGGTGCAGGTGGTGGTGACACAAATCCTCACCCCGATGGGAGTCCCGTGGGTGAGTCAGACCTCGGCACCCTTTGGAAACCAGGGGCTGCGGTTCCCTCCCGGCTGATGGAGGTGACACAGCCAGGAGGAGAAGGAATTCTGCTCCTGGATTCATGTTCTGCCAGGAATTTTGTGCCACCTCACCAATTCCTCTGCTGGGAGACAGTGGAGGCAATTAAAACCTTGGAATTTCCCGGGAATAGAATCCTGCTGGGACCTCCAGTACCAACAGGAGCTCCCTCCCGTGTCCGAGCAGTCGGAGTGCCAGCGGCTTCTGGCTTCTCTCTCCCTCTGCAGGGAATTTCTCTCCCTGTTTCCTCAGCAGAAACGAATAATTCCTTGGGTTGTGCTCAGTTCACACTCGTGATGCTCTGCTCACTTCTCCTCCCGGAGTTTCAGGCGTTCCTGCCCGGCAGTTCCAGGTGTGGAGAGGCTGCAGAGCCCAGCTCAGGTGAGACAGCAGCAGCAGGAGCATCTCTGTCACTTTCCCTCCATTCATCCCTTCCTTTGACACCTGTTTTCTGTAAAGAACAACCCCTTGAGATGACTGAAAAAACCCCAAATTATCTGCTCTCTTAGGCCAGTGTTGAGCATTGAATTTCAAATGATGGCAGAGGAGGATTTTGTCCTCTTAGAGTTTGGTGGGGGTGCAGGGGCTGGATGTTATTTGTATTTTTAATATTGCCTTTCTAAATGGAATTAGTGCCATTTACAAATGTGGCTCTAAGCATTTTTTAATCAAAATGGGTTGAGAGTCACCCAACTACAGCCAAAACCTTTTGGGTCTGGGATAAATAGATAACAGAGAAGGAAAAATTCCCATTTCTCTCATCCCTTTCTTCTCACTCTGCTGTGGGTTTAATCACCAGCCATGACGTGCCTTGTTTATACCTTCTCATGTCTTCAGGACAAAATATTGTGCAATTTGAGTCATGTTCCCCTGCTTTAGGAAGCACAGTTTTGTTCTCTCTTGATCTGCAGGATCAATGCACAACTTGAAACAGTATTTAAAAACCTTTGGAGAATCCATCAGTTCCTGGAGAGCTCTTTTGCAGCCCATCAATTCCGGGCAGATCTAATGAAAAGCGGTGTTTTAATATGAGACAGAGACTTATTCCACTCACTCTGCAGCGCCTTCATCCCTCACCGTGGCAGCAACGTTGTCAGATGTTCCTATTAAACCCTGGATTTATTTTTTGGGAGCAGTGGAGGCAACAGGTTGCCATCTTTTGGATCACTGCGTGGAAGAACAACTGCGCCTTTTCCTTTCTTGCCATAATTCTTCTTTTGAAGGACGTGCCCCATTCCCCACCCGCTGCTCTGGCCCCCAGACATGAGGATGCTCCATGGAATACCATGGAAGGTGCAGCTCCATGGAATTTTGGGGTTGAAATGGAAGGAATTTAGCAAGCTGGGAGTGTTGGAGGTCAGGAGAAGGCTCTGGGGGAGTTGTTGTGGGGTTCCTGATGCTCTTTCTTCGTGGTCCCTTGGGCTGGAGGCACCTTGAGGGGCTGAGCTCAAACAAACTCCGCTCTGCAGCTCTGCCATTGTCACTGTTGTACCAGGGACAGCAAGAAACACCACAGGCTCCAATCCAGGAAGGAATGGAATTAT
Source organism: Pachycephala philippinensis (assembly GCA_013397055.1). Lineage (NCBI taxonomy): Eukaryota > Metazoa > Chordata > Aves > Passeriformes > Pachycephala > Pachycephala philippinensis. The sequence continues at coordinate 34,311 of VWZT01014154.1, forward strand.
TTATTAATTTACAGACGGGTTTTTACACATTAGTTCGCTTGAATGGTATAAAATTATTGGTCCCCGGCCATCCACCTCTTAGAAGGATTGGCTAAACCCTACAACACCCATTTCAAAATATTTCTCCAGTCAGTACCACAACAATGCTGCACAACAACTTGCACCTGCAAGATAAAGGATTGGTTTACAAAAACTCTCTGACTGTTTTTCGGCCTGCATCCATGTGAAAGCAAGGACTTTCACACGATGCTGGCAGAAAGCTGGAAAAACTCTCAGCGACCAAACCTTCAGCACCTACCTGCCATGAGTGGGGAGCACAAATTCCTGGGGAAAACAGAGCTTTAAGTGTCCAAATAAATGCTGAGTTGGCTTGAATTTTGGGAGGTCTGTGCATTTGGACACCCAAAGCCATGGGGAAGCTCCCAATGGGATTCTTTTGGATGTGGATAAGGAACTACTCCGAGGGATTCATGCTGAGGGACTCATTGCTGTTCTTAAGCTTTGTCTGACCCCCCAGGCTTCCGTCCCTAACGATCCCAATGCCCTCAAAGCAATTATTAATGGCTTTCCAATTAGAATATCCAGATAGCTCGTTTGTTTGATCGGCCCTCCACGGCAGAAAATCGAAGGTTCCCGTGCATCTCACCCCGAGTTTTCCATCAGTGGGGCTTTTTGTCAGGAGCCAGACACGCTGTAAAAAACAGATCAAGCCATTTAAAAGAAATATTTTGCCCGAGGAGCAATAACAAGGCTTGGAAGGGTTTTTCTTCTTTCTGGGAGTTTCCTTTAGGGAAACCTTTTCATTTCCTGATTGAAAGATCAAATCTGCCCATGGAGGGAGCAGTGGGGTGTGGATGATTTTTCTCCTGATCTCTAGAAAAACACACTCGGTTAAAGAGTCCGTGGAGAGGTTCTGCTTTAAAGGGAAAGGCGTTTGTGTGATTGGAGAGAAGGATTAGGAATTTATCTGAAGGGAAGGCAAGGAAAGCTTCAAATCCAGTTCACGGTGTCAGTGGAACTGTCAGGGTGATGTTCCAGGGCTTTAAAACCCGGAGTGCACTCAGCAAGGGTGACCCAATAAATCATAAAATTCTCTCTTTGGTGAGGCCTGTAGATGGTTGAAAAGTTGGTGAATATTTTCGTCTCAAATTAGAAATTAATAGCTGTATTTTAATTCAGTTTGTATTAAATTGACCAATTTTTATGAAGTATTATATAATCCCATAGATTCCTAAATTGCTTATTACCGAGATATGCAATTTCTTAGGTTAATATGCCTCTGATCACATCTAACACAATGATGTTTGTTTAATTCCTGTAGCTATTCATTATCAGCTGGCTTTTTATGAACTACAAATAGACCTTTAATAGGGCCTGGAGAGGGAGCTGGGGGCTGCAGCATCTTTGTCCCATGCCTCCTGTCTATCGTTTCTCTACATTTTCCCTACCAAGACCTCTCTTCTCTCAGTCCATCCCAATTTTGGGCTCCAAATTTCCACAGAAATACAAGAATCGAGTGAGATTAATGATCTTTTCGTAGAATTTAGGCTCCAAATTTCCACTGCCCCGTGGGACCTTCCCTCCACCTCCTCCCTCGATCCCAGGGGCAGAGATCGTGGATGGGATTTGGGAGGAAAGAAGAGAGAGGAGGCACAGCCACGGGTTCTGTCTGCAGCGGGAAGGAGATGGGAGGTGAAACTGCAGGAGATGGATTGTGGGGATTGCACCTCTGCTGCTGCTGCACTGAGGACGGGTGGAAAAAAGACCCGGAGTTCAGGCTTGAGAATGTAGAGAGAGCTTTAATAATAAAAGTAAGGTCTTTATATGTTAGTTCCTAAGAAGTGCATTAAGTGGCATAAGACAATTGGTCCCTTGGCCATCCACTCCTTGGGGTGATTGGCCAAATTCTGAACCAGCCGTTTCTAAATATTTTCTAGCTAAAACCATAACAATCCTTGGCAAACAACTCGCAGGTGTAGAAGTTTACAAAACTACAACATTGTTTTAAATAATTCACATGGGAAAGGCGGGGTTCTCACAAAATGCTGAGAGAGCTGGAGGATCTCTTCTGCTAATGCTTTCCCAGTGTCCATACATCTCCAGTCTCAGATGCCCAAAGCTCCTGCTCCACCCTTTGTGCCCAACGGAGGCACCAGCCCCAGGTGGAGCTCCCCGTGGGATCTGCAGCTCTCAGAAAACCTGGGCTAATTAAGGAGCGTGAAGGCCTTCACCCAAAACTGCAGCTGGCAGATTTCCTGAGCTGCTCAGATGTCACAGGGACAGCTCGGTGACAGCAGAGCTCTCAAACCCTCAGCAGAGCCCAGCACTCTGACACCCGAGCACTGAAATGGTTTCATAAACCAGATTTTTTTTTTTTTTT
>VWZT01014154.1:43926-57666 GCA_013397055.1 Pachycephala philippinensis
AGGGAGGGAGGGAGGGAGAGCAGCTCCCTCTGCTCTGGCTCCAGCACTGCCAGGAGGCAGATCCATCTGGGAGTGGGGACCCATAGCACAGACTATGGAATCCTGGAATGGTTTGGGTTGGGAGGGACCTTAAAATCATCCCCATTCCACCTCCTGCCATGGGCAGGACACCTCCCGCTATCCCAGGGTGATCCAGCCTGGCCTTGGGCACTTCCAGGGATCCAGGGGCAGCCACAGCTTCTCTGGGAATTCCATCCCAGCCCCTCACCACCCTCCCAGGGAGGAATTCCTTCCCAATATCCCACCTAACAGTGCCCTCCAGCAGTGTAAAACCACTGTCCATATAAAAAGTCCCTCTCNGTGGGGGGCTGGCGGTTTCTGAGGATTTACATAAGGGAGAGCTGGGATTCAGGGTGGATCTGGCAGGGTTTGGAAATGCATTTGTACGAGGTGTGGATGTGCTCAGCTCTGGTGAGCAGCAGTGGAGCTGCTTTGATAGTGTTTATCTTGGGGAGGCTGGGAGATAAAGAACGCGGGGAACCGTGACCTTGGGTGAGCAGCTTTGTCCTGGAAGCTGCAAACAGATGTTCCAGCTGTGCTGGCACCAAGGAATAACCAGTGTTCCGGCTGTGCTGGCNGGGGCAGCCACAGCTTCTCTGGGAATTCCATCCCAGCCCCTCACCACCCTCCCAGGGAGGAATTCCTTCCCAATATCCCACCTAACAGTGCCCTCCAGCAGTGTAAAACCACTGTCCATATAAAAAGTCCCTCTCCCTCCTTTTTATCATCCCTTGAGGCACTGGAAGGGGCTCTAAGATGCCCCTGGAGCATTTCCTCCTCCAGGCTGAACACCCTCAGCTCTCCCATCCTGGCAGTGCTGATCCAGAGGGACCTGAATGTGCTGCAGGGAGCTGGGAACCCTCAGGGGTTTCTCCTGTGGGGTGGTCCTGGGGGGGAAGAGGCCGCGTTGGGATTTCTGGTGATGCTGCATTGGGATTTCTGGTGATGCTGCATTGGGATTTTTGGTGATGCTGCAGGAACACGAGGCTCAGCCCGATGCTGACGGTTGCTGTTCTTTGCTCCCGTTTTTTTTTTGATGCAGGTCCCTCACCACATGAAGACTTTACCCTACTACAGCTACGACCAGCCCGTGATCGGCTACTGCCAGGCCCACAAGCCCCTGCACGTGAACAAGGGCTACGAGACCGTGTCCCGGGAGCAGGCGGAGACCTCCAACCTGGACCTGGGCCGGGACCACAGCTTCATCGCCACCATCGCGCGCTCCGCCGCCCCCGCCATCTACATCGAGAGAATACCCAACTAAACTGGGGCCACGTCCGGGCACAGCTCTGGGAGGGAGCAGAGCCAGGGACCTGCGAGGAGACCGGGCCAGGCGCTCAAACCCCACCGTTCCGGCGGCAAACCTTCCGAGGGCAGGGGATGGCCGCGGCCTCCGCGCTCCGGCAACGCGGAACGCGCGCGCGGGGAACTTCAGGATTTTCTTTGCTTTAAACTTTCCAGCCAATTCCTCGGTGTAAATATTAAAGAGAGAGATTGTCGAGTTCTTATTAAAAAGAACGGCAACAGCAGCGACGACGACGACGACAAATAGATTTCACTCTAGCTACATAAAGGGATGGATTAAGAGTTTTGTTTGTATATTTGATTTTTCTACATTGCACGGTTCCAGGGAAGGAGAACCACAGGTAAAAATAAACGGGGTGGGGAGGGCGAGGCTCTGGGGAGGGTCAGCCATGTTCCCTTATTAAGTGTTTATTACAAAGATCCGTTGACTATTTTTGTTCTTTTTAAACCAACAAAAGATAGCTCTATATTTTCTTTTTTCCTTTCGGGGGTTGGTTTTTTCGGTTGGGATTTTTTTTTTTGGGTTGTTTTCCAAGTGGTCGAGCGTTAATATTTCAACCTTCAGACACGGGCATTAAAGCTTACGTTGAACCAAAAGGACCTTGGCAATTGATGCAGCAGAAACAAAGAAACTCGGGTGCATGTACATTTAAGACACAGGCTGTACACTATGGAGGGGGCTTTTGATTTTTTATCTTCATTGTGCTTCATTGTTGACACTCTAATAATTCCTTTTTGGGCTCTAAAAACAAAAAAAGGGGGGAAATACTGCAACGGAGTCACGACTCAGATTTCCAGGCCAGTGGCGCTCATTAAGCAAAATTCATGGACGTTTGGGAACCAAAATGGAAGTGAAGTGCTTGAAACGGATCAGAAGGAAAATCTTTTAAAGAGCATTTAGTGCAACTCACTGGCTGACACAATTTCTAAAACACAGCAGAATGTGTAACGTTGTTTTTCGGTTTGGGTTTTGGTTTTGTTTCGGTTTTTTTAATTAATTATTATGATCAGTTAGTTTTTGTGTAGTTTTTATCAATAAAATGACAACAACAAACAAAACAAAACAAAAAAAAAAAGTGGTGGAAAAAAAATAAACATATTATTTTGTGGTTGGGACACCACAGCCAAGCTGCTGTTTGAATGATTTCTCTGGGGGTGTGACACGGGGACTCTGCGGAGAGAGGGGAAATGCTGGGGCCTGTTTCTTCCCCCTTGGAAGGAAATCAGGGAATTGTTCTGAATTTAAAAAACCTCAGTCTGGAGAAGCTCAATTTATTTGGTTTGTGTAAAAAAAGAGGTGGTTTGGGGCCTGGGGGAGGGGAGAGAAGGAAAACAACTATTTTTTAAGCTAGAAGTTGGGTTTTTAATCAGAGGGGAGGTTTTTCATCTGCAAACCTGAGCTGGAGCTAAACCAACTCAGACCAGAACACAAGGGATGAGTTTTTATCTGGAGGGGGAATAACACATCGACAACATTTAGGACAGAATGAATTTGGTGTTTATTTCAAGTATTTATTTGGGTGTGTTATGAGAAATCTTGGCCACGAGGCTTAATGAATTCCTGCAAGTGCTGAGTGCTGTCTCATAGATACAATATTCTATTGTCTCCTGTGTTTCTCACCTGGAAAAGTGATTTATTTTTCCCTGGAAGGCAAGGAAGGATGTGGATGGATGTGCTGGGCTGGGCAGGGAAACGTGGACACACGGAGCCAACGTGATGCATGGAAGGTAACGTGTGTAGAATTAAATCTTGGGCAGGAAATGAAGGGAAAATGGAGCGAAAATCCAGGTGAGGAGTTTCCAGATCAGATCTCCTGAGACCTGCCAGCCTTGGCAGTGCCATGGATGGAGGGGAAATGCTGCTCCAAACACGAGTTCCCTTCAAATGGAGTCGAAAACATTGACCCATGAAGATGAAAATGGAACAGCTCCCACCCATTCCAGGGGGTTCCAGGTCAGCAGGAGGATGCACTCCAATAAATATCCAAAGGGGAACAGAATTCCCGTGCTCCTGAAAAATAAAAATGTAAATATTTTTATTGTCAGGATCATTAAAGGCAGTTGTATAATCCCGGTGTAATTTTTAAGAGGATTTTTCTCTGTCTGCCAGGACCAGGGAAGGAAATGTCACCCAGAAATATTCATTGTCTTGGTGTGTTTTTTCCTTAACCCCCCACCTGCTGGGCATGTGGATCTTGGAGAATATATTGTTTATTTTTTAATTCCATTTATAATCGTCTTGAATGCCGCTTCCCCCCGTGCTCTGGGAAAAGCCACTGAAAGAGAAGGTAAAATTAAACAAACTCCCCCTTTTTCATTTCCTTATTTCAAAATAACCTAATTTTAGCATTGATTTGGAGGATGTTTGGAACTGACATTAGATTACAGATTTTCTTGGCAATTAGTGGGAATTGTGGGAACAAAATAAACTCCTGTGGGCACAGTCTCTGGGTGAATTCATGGTTTTCTGCCTGAAATGTTGCCGGGTTTCCTCTATTTATACCCTGATGCCACTTTGGGTAAGAACCCCATAACTCCTTCAAAGTTAAGGAGGAAATGCTCCAAGAATGAGCTGAAGGCTGAAGTTAAACCTTCCTCAAGTGGTAAAGGTCCTGAGGAGCCAAAAATTTGTGTCCTGGGTTGCTTTTGGATCAAAGCAGAAGCCATTGGACTGAGCTCAAGTGATCAGACCAAAAGGGCTCTTTACAAGCTGATGTGGGGCCCCAGATTTTACAAAAATCAAAATTTTAACTCTCCTGCCTGCAGTTAAAGCCAAAGAAATTTATATAAAATTTGCTTTTCGGCCGTAATGCCGGAAGTCAAGATTAATGTGTTGACCTCCAGCCTTTTGTTATGAGTTTTATATTCGCAGTTTTGTTTTTAAAGTCTCATCTCCTGGATTCACGTGATTCTGTTGCACCTCCAGCTCCAAACCCTGTCCCAGCTCTCCTTAGGGAAGGTTTTTCTACTCCTCTTCACACAGCTCTGGTGAGGGAAGGGGCTGTTCCGCAAGGGAGGATGGAGAAAATCACCAGATCTCCAGGCAAGACCCAAAAATTAAATTTTGATGGTGTTCCCAGGGATTCCTCTCCCAGCCAACAGCAAAAGGGGCGTTAATGAAGGGGCCTCGTTAGTGAATTGTGGCTTTGGTGGCACCTTGGAGGTCACAGAGTACCCAAAGGAGCTGCTGAGCTTCAAACCAAAGCTGGGAACCTCGTGCTTTGCAAAAAGCCAGCAGCTGATGGGACCAAATACCAGGTTTTTGAAGACTTTTTGGGAAAACTGACTCCTGCTTTTCTCCCTCACTCGTAATCATCTTCCAAATGTCCGTGGGGCACTGAAATTCCCCTGTCCTGGGGATGCCGGGGTGGGATCTGCATCCTAGAGCCTGTCTCAGCACTTCTCCTGGCTCAGAGTTATTTCCAAGGCTTGGCAATATTTTGCTGTGAGGTTTGAAAATCTTTTGGAATGAGCTGCCCTTTTCCGTAATGAATTGCAAGTGTTCCGAAGATTGATAAACACAATTTCATCCTGACTCCCCACTGGAAAAAGTCCCTGAAGGAATTTGGCACGTTGACCATGGCAAATCTAGTGCTTTTATAGATATTTTCGAGCTGCATGAAGATTTAAGGGTCTAATGCAGTGTGTATTGAAAGTTATTAATTTTGGGGTGGTTTTGGCTCCTTTAAATGTCACTTGTCACTTTTAAAGCTGTAGAAAGGAAGGGGGGGTTGGTGGGGCTGTGAGTCCATCAAGCTGGAACCTTGCCTTAAATTAAGAAAAATAAATTACCTGTCTGATATTAATGCCTTCCTCATAAGAGCGAGAGCAATAAAGAAGGCTCAGACTGACTTGGAGTTGGGGCTTGTTGGAGAGAGGGAATTAAAATCTTTCCCTGATCCCCAGAAAATGGAGGAAAGCAGATTTCAGGGACACACCACCCATTCTTCAGTGCAAGAGCAGGAAATGTTCTGATCCTCGCAGATCCTGCTCATCACTGGAAAGATGAGATTTGAGTGTCTTTGTTTTAAAAAGTGTCATTATCAGTGGAAAATAAGTATAAAGCAGCCCCTTTTGGGGGAGAAGCTGTGGCTGCCCCATCCCTGGAAGTGTCCAAAGCCAGGCTGGATGGGGTTTGGAGCAACCTGGGGTAGGGGCAGGTATCCCTGCAAGGGGTTGGAAATGGATTTTCCAGGTGCCTCCCAATCCAAACCATTCCATGGTTCTCTGATCAAAAACATTCCAGCCTGACCCCGCACTGCAAGAGCTAAACAGAAAACCTCAGCAGGTCCATGAGGAAACCCGAAACCACAGGAGAGCTGGGTCCTAAGTGGAGAAAAACACCAAATATCCCTCTGAATATTCTCTTTCTCATGTGAAGAATTTAAAACAATGTTACAGTTTTGTAAATCTCTGCACCTACACCTACTTCTCAAGGACTGTTTTGGTTTTAACCAGAAAAACATCCAGAAACGGATGTCTCAGAGCTGGAGCAATCACCCCAAGGGGTGGGTGTCCCAGTGACCAATCATTTTATGCCATTCAACACACTTTCGCCTATTAACATATAAAAGTTGCTCAATCTTTCATTAAACTCTTTTACTTCGGATCATTTCATAGTAGCATGGACTTTGTCGTTCTACCCTTTCAGGGAGCTACAGCGACACAAGCCTACACCTTAAACCCAGCTCTTTGCGAGCTTGGTCTCAAAAGTGACAACTTTTGGTGGGAGCGAGGCAGAAATCAGTGACAAAGTCAAACTCTGTGCCTGCCCCCCTCCCCTGCCACCCCCCGGCGATATTTTGTGTATTAAAAAGGCAGAGGAAAATCAAGTTGATAAGGCACAAACTCCAGCAGCTCGTGACTTTCAATCAGCGCCTCGGGCTCCCCAGGGCTCTGGAGGGCTCTCGTCGCTAAAAGGGTGTGCTCAGAACAGCAGGATCCAGGGCATCTTGAGAGGCTGATGAAGGAGGGGAAAGAAAGCATTTTCCTCCCGAATTCTCCCGGGGTTTAGGGTTGAAAGAGAGGGCAGGTTGGCAAACGCGGTGATGTCAGCCTTCTGCTGGGATGGAAAATGTGGTCACAATAATTCAGAGCGAAATACATCAATAAAACCGTGTCATAAAACCATAGAATGGCCCGGGTTAGAAAATCCCTTTTAAACTCCCTGTGTTGGACAAAGGGAGCAACACTCCCGTAAACTGTTGATGATATTCAAGTTGTAATTTATAAACAGTCTCCTCAAACATTGTGGTATTTGCAATGTATTTATATCATATTATGTAAGATAAATGGCTGGCAAACATTCATAAAGTATTTATTGGACGTGCCACTGTTTGTTCAGTGATTTATAAATCAATGCTGGGAAATGGGAAGCGGTGGCAGAGTTTCAGATAAATTTGTTGCAAAATATTTGCCGTGCATCAATAATTCTGATATTAATTAGTTTAGGCTTTATCTGCAAGTGCCTTGGGGATGATTTACAGTTCGCTTTCTCTCCAGCCTCAGGCTCAAGGGGCTGGAATTCCTGCTCGGGATGGGAACAGAGCTGGATCTGTCCCTGGTTTGTGCATCTTCCTTGAAGACTCATTGGAGCAGGATTGGGATGGGCAGGACAACCCTGAGTGTCCCCAGGAATGAGCTGTTCCCTCCCTCTGCTCTCCCTGAAGGATTTAATCATGGAATCATGGAATGGTTTGGGTTGGAAAGGACCTTAAATCCCATCCAGTGCCACCTCTGCCATGGCAGGGACACCTCCCACTGTCCCAGGGTGCTCCAACCCGGCCTTGGGCACTTCCAGGGATCCAGGGGCAGCCACAGCTCCTCTGGGAATTCCATCCCAGCCCCTCCCCACCCTCACAGCCAGGAATTCCTCCCCAATCTCCCATCCATCCCTGCTCTCTGGCAGTGGGAAGCCATTCCCTGTGTCCTGTCCCTCCAGGCCCTTGGAAATTTTCTCTCTCCATGTTTCTTGCAGCTCCTTAGGGTCCTGGAAGGTCACAGTGAGCTCACCCCAGAGCTTCTCCTCTCCAGGTGAACAATCCCAGCTCTCGCAGCCTTTCCTCTCAGCAGAGCTGCTCCATCCCTCTGATCACCCTGAGACCTCCTCTGGGCTCTGCCCAACCTGTCCATGGCTCAGGAGAGCCAAAAACACCGAGGCTGAACCCTCAGAGGGAACCTCACGGAGGTGCTGAACACTGGGAGGGGTTTAAGCCCATCCTGTGCTTTCTGGAGGTCTTAGAAATCGTTCTGTAGAAACTGAATTATTAAAACATGTTTAAAAGAAAGTTTAAAGTCGCCTCACCAAAGGGTTTTTACATTGATTAAAAAGAAACACCCCAAATTCGCAGCAGGTATTTTTAAGACCTGGATGAGGGTCTTAAAAGGTTTGTTAGGCTTGGTTTAGTGGTTGAATTCCTTCATCTGGAGCTCATCACAAGCTCCTTGCTCTGCTTGGGAGGCTCTGGTCACCTCCTTCTCCTTCTAAAATCAGCTAAAAGAAGGAGGTATTAATCTTTAAAGAGCTGGCACTGCCCCTGGTGAGATGCAAATGCCTCCTGGTTCATATTTCTCTATGCAAATTAGTTCTGAAGTAGTGCTTGAATTTCCTTCTGGTCCAGTGGATCAGCGTGGGGCTCTTGTTGCTTAAACTCATTAAAGTTCAAACTGGAGCTGGGTTTAGAACTGCAGAAATGAAAATAACTTGTTCTAGTTGGGTAAAGTGTGCATCCCTCTCTGCTTATTGTTTTTATACGGGTTCCTTAAGGTGCAAGAAGTGATTTAAGTTATTTAAAATGGGTTTAGCTTTTATTTGATGGGTGATAGAAACATTCAGAGATGTGGTAATTAGCAGAGAAGATGGATAAATAAATTAAAGTCCATCAACTTCGATCAAGAAAAGGATACCAGAGCACAAAGCTCTGTCCAGGATCTTTGGGTTGGCGGCAGGGAATTGATGTTTTATTCCCATTTAATAAAGTTTTTAGTTAACAACTGCAGCAAACTGAAATGGCTCTGAGACAGGGAACTTTGTGTAGCCATGTTTTGCTTTAGGGGATTTTCAGGTGGGGTTTGTGTAGCCCTGTTCTACTCTTTGGAATTTTCAAATTGAATTTGTGTAGCCTTGTTTTAATCTTGGGAATTTTCAGGTGGGATTTGTGTAGCCCTGGTTTGTTTGTGGGAATTTTTGGGTGGGATTTCTGTAGCCCTGTTTTATTCTTCAGAACTTTCAGGCCAGATTTTTTGCAGCCCTGGTTTGCTTTTGGGAATTTTCAGGCGGGATTTGTGTGGCCCTATTTTGTTTGTGGAATTTTCAGGTGGCACTTGTGTAGCCCTGGTTTGCTTTAGGGAATTTTGGGGTGGGATTTGTGTAGCCCTGGTTTGGTTTGTGGGAATTTTTGGGTGGGATTTCTTTAGCTCTGGTTTGTTAGTGGGAATTTTCAAATGGCATTTTTGTAACCCTGGTTTACTCTTGGGAATTTTCAGGAGGGATTTGTGTAGGTCTCTTTCGTTTGGGGGAATTTCCAGGCAGGATTTTTGTAGCCCTATGTTTTACTATGAGAAATTTCCAGGTAGGGTTTGGTGGTCCCATTTTACTCCAGGGAATTTTCATGTGGGATTTGTGCAGCCCTGATTTACTCTCAGAAATTTTCAGATGGGATTTGTGTAGCCCTGATTTGGTTGTAGGAATTTTCGGGTGGGATTTGTGTAGCCCTGGTTTGGTTGTGGGAATTTCTGGGTGGGATTTGTGCAGCCGTGCTTTGTTGGAGGTGGTTCTCGGGTGNTGGGGAAGTTTTCGGGTGGGGTTTGTGTAGCCCTGATTTGCTCTCAGAAATTTTCACGTGGGATTTGTGCAGCCCTCTTTCACTCTTTGGAATTTTCAGGAGGGAATTGTGCAGCCCTGCTTTGTGGCAATATTCGGGTGGTATTTGTGTAGCCCTGGTTTGGTTGTGAGAATTTTCAGGTGGGATTTGTGCAGCCCTGGTTTGTTTGTGGGAATTTTCGGGTGGGATTTGTGTAGCTGTTCTTTGTGGGAATTTTTGGGTGGGATTTGTGTAGCCCTGGTTTGGTTGTGAGAATTTTCAGGTGGGATTTGTGCAGCCCTGGTTTGTTTGTGGGAATTTTCGGGTGGGATTTGTGTAGCTGTTCTTTGTGGGAATTTTTGGGTGGGATTTGTGTAGCCCTGGTTTGGTTGTGAGAATTTTCAGGTGGGATTTGTGCAGCCCTGGTTTGTTTGTGGGAATTTTCGGGTGGGATTTGTGTAGCTGTTCTTTGTGGGAATTTTTGGGTGGGATTTGTGTAGCCCTGGTTTGGTTGTGAGAATTTTCAGGTGGGATTTGTGCAGCCCTGGTTTGTTTGTGGGAATTTTCGGGTGGGATTTGTGTAGCTGTTCTTTGTGGGAATTTTTGGGTGGGATTTGTGTAGCCCTGGTTTGGCTGTAAGAATTTTGGGGTGGGATTTGTGTAAAAGCTTCAGGCCGCAGTGGAACCCCCACCCTCGGGGTTTTTGTGATTTTTGGGCCTTTTTTCAGCCTCCTGCTGCAATAACCACAGAGAGAAAACGTCCCGTGATAGCCCTGGGCAGCACCCCCAGGAAATGTCAGGTATTTCGGGCAACGAAATGAGTTTAAAAGCTGGGAAAGCTTCAGGAAGCACTGCAGGGAGCCATCCCTTCCTCCTCAGCATCCCTGACCTCAGCCCTGAGATGATCAGTGCATTACACTGAAAATTTATTATTATCACAGGAATTTATCCTGTCCAGCACCTGTGACAGGTGTTCTGTGCCACACCTGCCCTTCCCCTCGTGTCAAACCTTGTATTTTTAAAAAAGCAGCTTGTCTGGGCAGGGCCTGGCTGCTTTAGCAGCTTTTTGGTGGAGCTCTGCACGCTCTGCCAGGCTTTGATAAATAATGCAAATGACAGGCAGGTCGATAGAGATGTAGATGAAGTAAAACAAGTCTGTGCCGCAGCATCTGAAGGCTGAGAGTTAAATTAAGTGATGGAGATGATAAAGGGCTGCTCGTTAGAGCTGCACAGGACCCGCTGCTGTTGGAGCCTCGTTAGGGTTGGAGCTGCTCAGCTCTCGGGCCCCACGTTCAGGGAATTTCTGTCTGTGCCCATCAGGAAGAAAATCAGTTTATAGCTTGAGAAGCGCAGGAAAATACAGGCACGGGTCTGAATTTAGCAGCCAGGTGTGGTGTGGGAAATAAAGGGTGGGAATTGAGGGGGGAAAGCTCCTGGCAGCAAAGGAAAAGCCTCTCACTGGCGTCAGGTCCAGAGGGCCTTTATACCGGTTTTATTTTGGGATAAGGTTAAAAAAGGGATGTGAGTTTTCACCCCAGCAGGAACCCTATCATTGGATCATTAAGGCTGGAAAAGGCCTCCGAGTCCAGCATTTGAGCAAATCCCACCCTGCCCATAAATCCTGCCATGAAGTGCCAGCTCTGCTTGGTTTTGAACCCTTCAGGGTGGGTTTTAAAAGCTGACCCTCCACTTTTATGTGACGTTCCTTCTCGTTTTTATGCACAGAGCAGATTTTGGGCAGCAGCCAGGGCAGAGCTGGGCAGGAGCAGACCCAGGTTGTGGCTGTTTGAATGCAAAGCTGGATTTTCAGCAGTTTTTTGACTTTCCAGGTGAAGAAAATCCTGCTGCAAAGCCCAGCAGGTGTTCCCTAGGTGTGGGATTCCACAGGGAATGAGACTGGGATCAGGTGGATCCTGACCCTGCCCTGTGCCAGTGGGTGAAAACGCTTTTTTGGTAACAGCAGTGTTGGATTGGGAGGGCTGGAAAGACCCAAAGCAGCTGGGATTTGTGCTATAAACTCATTATCCTTCCCTTTTTTTCCTTCCAAAGGCTGAATTCATCAAGTTTTAATTGCTTTTCCCTCCCAGTTCTGCCTCTTCCACACTCCCTGCCTCAATTTCCCTCAGTAGCTGCCCAAATTAAATTCCGTGGGGAGCATCCATGGAAAACATCAGCAGCTTTTCCCTCTTTTTGCATGACCAGCACACAGAATTCTGGCAGATTTTCAGCCCTGCTTTGTTTTGGGGGATATTTTGGGGTAGGACTTGCTGAGCCCTGAGTTTGTCTGTGGGAATTTTCAGGCGGGATTTTTTGTAACCCCTTTGTTTACTCCGGGAATTTTTGGGTGGGATTTGTGTAGCCCTGGTCTCAAAGTGCAGAAACCCCTCTGAGAAAAGCTGGCTGGCAATACCAGTGAAGGGAGATTGTTTTTAAACCCAAATAATTTATATTTTATTATAATGAGCAATTTGGGGGGGGCTGGGGTGTCCCACACCCCCCTGATGGCACAGGGCACCCCAAATATTGAGGCCCCCTCAATATTTGTCCCCTCTCCCGTGAATCCCAGCTCTGTAACCATCCCAAAAAAAGGAGGGAATGCTGAAACCCCGGCTATGAATATTTATTTTGGAATATCAGTGCTTATTTTAGTGTAAATAACAGCAGAGTGGATTCCTTCCCTGCAAAAACATCTCTATTTCTGTGAAAATATGGAAATATTATAAAAGCCTTCTAGAGGCACAGTGTAAGCTGACAGCTTTGTGTCAGGATTATTGGAGACTTGTTTAGACCAAATTTTCTCGGTGTATTCTCTGAAGTAATTGATTTTTGAGCCAGACCAGGAGCGATGTTATTCAATTAAAAAGGCCTAATGTGAACATTTTTGAACCAGAAAGAAGGAAAGTTTGGGAAAAGACAACAAGTCCAATTTAAGCAATGGAAAGAAAAAACATATTGGGTTTTGGGGGATTTTTTTTTTTAGGGAGAGCTTGATGAATGTCAGCTTTTAGAAGCCATAAAAAGCAGCAGTTTAAAAAAAATTGGTTTGTTTGGGGTTTGTTTGGGGTTTTTTTTTTGCTTTGGTATAGATTTAGCTGCAGCATTTTAGGCCTCATATGTGGAACTGAGTTTTTTTCAGTCAAGTTTCCAACCTCCTAAAAGCCATCAATATTTCAGGAGCACAAGAAAGTTGGTTTACAAACTGTTGGGTTGTATTAAATAATATATCTATACTTGTGAAGAAAACAAAAAATCAATGGCTGCTGCAAGATTGGCTCTGAAAGAATCCCAAAGAAATGTCGACAGCTCTTTTCTGGGCTCTTGCTATTGTGCCCATCAAAGGTTTGGGGCCCTCTTTGAAGTGATTTTCAACATTGGCTTTTACTTTGTGGTGAACTTTTTGCTGAACGTTCTTGGGAGAGCCTAAATTCATTTATTTTGTCTTCAAGGGTGAGTTTACAGAGATCTTAAAGTGTTTCTGTGAGAAGTGGCAGTGAAATGATGCCCTGTCCATGTGAAAATCCCAACTGTTCCCTTGCACGGTCCCTGCTGGAGCCAGGGCTTGTTCCAGGGGTCGTGGGCAGGTTGTGATGCTCAAAATTCCTGCCTAAAGTGGCCAAAAGTTTGGGAAATAAACCCAAACAAATTAAAACTCACTTTTGTTCGAACCACCAGCAGTTTGATGAGAGAACTGAGAAAATTTTGGGGCTGTGTGGTGATAATTTCCTTTTCTGATACCACATTACAATTACTATTTCCTTTCCTGATGACCTGTTTTAGGTGCTTTTACACCTAAAAAAATAGAGATTACAGTGGAAATAATGGCCAGCACTGAGCATATCATTTAATAATCTATTTCTAACAGAAATATTGTTAAACATCCTCTGACCTTTGGGGTTTTAAGAGCACCTGTAACAATTCCCACTGATGATCCTTGTGGGTCACTTCCAGCCTGGGATATTCTGGGATTTTATGATAATAGATGCACTTTTTACAATAAAACCAGTTTATAAACGAGCAAGTGTTACCCCTAGTGTCTGTCTGTAGTCAGCATTACAGTAAATCCCGGGTTTATGTGGAATTTTATGTGGAATCCAATCCTGGATTGCAGTGGAGGTGCTGGTGCTGCTCTCAGTAAAATACTTGGAGAGTGCAAAAAGTCAAGCACTGTTTGTGGTGAGCAAGAACATCCCAGTCCTGTTCCAGGAGGGAGCAGATCCGGTGGGATCCCTAAAAGTAACAGCTTCCAGAATTTAACACCCCAAAATCTCCTGGTGGTGCATTAAATTCCTTCCTTCTGCAATTAGCTTGATTAATACAAATTTCTAAAGCTGCCAAGCCTGGCCTGTCCAGGTGGTGGAGTCCCCACCCCTGGAAGTGTCCAAAAAACCTCTGGATGTGGCACTTGAGGACACAGATTGGGGGTGACCGTGGTGGTGCTGATGCCTAAAGAGACCAACCCAGAAACAGAGACTGGGCAGGAGGAAGGGAATAAAGGTGGATATTTATTGGAAAGGCCTTCAGAGGCACACCCTGGGCAGGCCAAAGGCTGCACCCAAGATGGACCCTGAGTCAC
>VWZT01014154.1:58008-73076 GCA_013397055.1 Pachycephala philippinensis
CCCTCAGCTTGCCCCCCTTCTCAAGATTGGTTGGACTCGATGATCCTCCAGGTCTTTCCCAACCTCAACCATTCCATTCCCTTCAGCAGGTTCTCAGTTCATTCCCCCAAATTCCCTGTTTGTGCTTCCAGTTGGCGAATCCAGCTGCAAACGGATTGGGAAAAGGTCAGGAATGGGAAGGAGCAGCTGCTTTTGGGGGAAGGTAGAAAACAGCAGCTCCATAAGATGCCAGAATTAGTTAAATCTCCATCCTCAGCCTTAACACCCACAGCCCCCTTCCTGCCTTGAGCAGAAACGCCGAAGTTTCAGGCTTTTTGCTGCCCTTTCGTGCCTGATCCCGGCGTGGAAAATGGAGCTGACATAAACTGGGAGTATCCAAATGATCTGTAAGTATCTGGCCTAATGAATGAGTTAGAGCTCTGTCAATATTTGCAGCCAGGGCTGTGGAATTAGCGTGGGTAATGCATGCAGGAGATGTAATTTTCAATTTACTTATCAATGTAAACATTCATTTAAAGCCGAAGCTAAGCCTGGTTTACAGAACTTGGCTTGCTGGGAAAGCAAGGAAATTTATAATTTACATTTTCCAAGGGAGGGCTGCTCCCAGGTACCCAAACCAGGGGTATTTTAGCATTGTTTTGCTGTGTAAAATTCTGTTCTTTCCTAAACACCAAACCAGATTCTGGCATCCCATGGAAGATGACTTAATGTATTATTCCAAGTGTATTTTTCCGTGTATATCGTGTGGTTTTTTCCCTGAGAACAAAAGGAAATCTTTCCCCAAACAAATCTTTTTGTCTCTGCCTGTTTTTTCCCCGTTATTGTTGAGCAGATCATAATCTCATCCATAATGGATGTCGGACTGAAAAATTCCAGGGAGTTCACATTAACCAGTATTGCCGAGGGAAGGAATTCTCTCCCGAAGATCCAGCTTTAATATAAAAGAGGAATAGCTGATATTACCACGTTCCGATCAAAAAACTGATAATGGAGCCCTGCTGGTGTTTGATACCAGCTGGATTCTGCAGGCTGTGTCAGGATATTTTCTGTTAGGATATTTTTTGTTAGGATATTGTGTTAGGATGATTTTTGGAGGTTGGATTTGTGGTTCTGTGGTGAGGAGCTGGAATAATTAAGATTATTATAAACATCCCTAAAAAATCTACTGCTCTGGACCTGCATGTCAGGAAAATACCCTTCTGATAGATTTGTTTTCAATGGTCATCAAATTGAAGAAATTCGATATTTTTTGGGATATGACTAAAATGTAACCGAACATGGCAGAGGAGCTCAGTTTACCCCAGAGTTATTGATGCAGCAGAGCACAAGGGCTTGTGCACAGCTCTTAAATCAATAATTTTGCTTTATATCTCAGTTGCTGTTCTCCCAGGGAAGGGAAACAACCGATCCCATCGAAACATGTTCTTGTTTGACAGCACTTTTTGAAGTGATTCTGGTCGGGCCTAGCAGGGAGAGGTGAATTATCTCCTGTCTGACCCTCCACTTCTCGTTCCTTGCTGAGCTCCCCACAGCTGTTTTTTATGGGAATGATGCCTAAAGATGCCAACCCAGAAACAGAGACTGGGCAGGAGGAAGGGAATAAAGGTGGATATTTATTGGAAAGGCCTTCAGAGGCACACCCTGGGCAGGCCAAAGGCTGCACCCAAGATGGACCCCGAGTCACGAGTTCTTCACACTTTTATAGCTTTGGGCCATTTGCATCTCAGCATCATTTCACCAATTCAACTTGAGCTAATGATGGAATTTGCCCTCAGCTTGCCCCCCTTCTCAAGATGCTGGGTTACACATTTTGGGCCTAGGCCGGGCTGGGTGTCCTTGGAGAGCAGCCTGGAGAGGCTTTGTTCTGTCTGTCTCAGCATGAGAGAGCAGCAGCTCCCAGGCTGCAGGACACTGCAGAGTCACACACTGGGAATGCACAACTTGAAACATATAAAAGCTAAAACCTAAGGCATCAGAGAGGAATAACTGGAATGCTGGTGTTCTGCTGAATCTCGGCCCTAATGGAATTTTACTCCAGGCCATTGCACCAAAACCTGCTGGAAGTTCCTGCTCCAGGCAGGTGGAATCGATGGAGTTGGTGCAGCAGCAGGAATGGGATGAAGGCTCAGGCACCTGTGGGGGAAATGTGGGCAAAAAAAACCTCACAGAGATGGGCTAGGGAGGGAAATAACCTTAATTTTGAGAGTTTGGCATTAACTGGGAGATGGAGGCCTTGAGGGAGGAGGAGGAGGAGAAGGAGGAGGACGAGGAGGACGAGGACGAGGACGAGGAGGAGGAGGAGGAGAGCAGCCCCGTTGTGCCGGTGACAGCAGGAGAGCCAGGGGACAATGCCCAGGCAGGGACCAGCTGTGCACTGAGGCACTCGGGGAGGCAAAGAGGCGTCCCTGGAACATCTGTGCAGCACAGACACCACGGGGGGAAGGAGCTGGGGGAATCCAGGCTCGGGCACCGCTCGGGGATGAACAACTGCTCCTGCCTGAGCCTTTCTCAGCACGGGGAGGGAGCTGAGCACCAGGTGGGAGAACTTCTGGCACGAGGAGCGTTTGTGAGAGCAGCAGGGCTGCAGCAGAGGTCCCTCACAGCCCATGTGGCACAGGCTGAGGCTCTCGCCACAGGCTTTGCAGCAGGTTTTGGGCAGACATTCTGGAAATGTGCTCTGCAGCGTGCCTGCTGCTTGTCCAACCCAAGAAACCCATTTCCTTCCACAGCCCCTTCCAAACAGCCAAGGATGGCACCCCTTTGCTCTTCCATCAAAGCTGGAGGAGGTCGCTGGTCCCCACCGTCAGATGTGAGGCAATTCCTTGATCTTCAAATCCCTTCCGTTGGAATGATTCCTGTAAATGTGGCTGAGATCCTTGATTTTAGGAGCAGGGCAGGGGCTCGCTCTCTGTCGCTGTTTGATCAGCAAGTCCCCAGCTATTTTCCCGAGTGCTGGGGCCACGAGTGGCTGAGCCTTTGTAGTGACAACAGCACCTTGAGTGCAGGGACCCTGAACCTCCTCGGAGCTTTGAAGTCCCCAGAGCCACAGCCCAGCTCCACATTTCAGCACCGAGGAGACACCAGAAAGGGTCCAACACCCCCCAAAACGGAGCCCTTGTGGTGTGATGTGCCCTCACACACAGTTCTGGGTCAGCTGCGAGTCTCAGCTGCTCAGCTCATTTCCATCCAGGGTGAATTAAACACACCAGGCGTGTTTGGGGCAGAGAGCGAGGTGCTGGTGGTGCTGCCTGTGGGGCAGCTCTGTTTGGGAGGCTGCACGTGCCCACATCCAGCCCCCCTTTGCTCCCCAGCTCTGTTTGGGAGGCTGCACGTGCCTCTCCCACATCCAGCCCCCTCTTTGCTCCCTGCTGGCACGCTGCAATCCTGTCACAAGGCCATTAACACCTCCAAGTGCTTATTTATTCTGGCATTTGGCTCCCCGGACCCCTGCAGGCTCAGCATGGGATGGGCCAGCCAGGGCTGGCTGTTTCCTTTTCCAGGCAGGTTTGGTATTCTCATGGAGGGGATGGGTTTCATCCTTTAGCTTCATTCCCTGAGTTTGACAGAGAGACAGGAGGGAAAACCCTTTTTGTGACCCTTCTTTTCTCACCTGATGCCAGGTGTTGTGTTCACAGCGCCAGAGCAGCAGCAGATTCCATGGAGGAGATGGGTTTCATCCTTTAGCTTCATTCCCTGAGTTTGACAGAGAGACAGGAGGGAAAACCCTTTTTGTGACCCTTCTTTTCTCACCTGATGCCAGGTGTTGTGTTCACAGC
Source organism: Pachycephala philippinensis (assembly GCA_013397055.1). Classification (NCBI taxonomy): domain Eukaryota; kingdom Metazoa; phylum Chordata; class Aves; order Passeriformes; genus Pachycephala; species Pachycephala philippinensis. The sequence continues at coordinate 61,785 of VWZT01014154.1, forward strand.
GCCAGAGCAGCAGCAGATTCCATGGAGGAGATGGGTTTCATCCTTTAGCTTTATTCCCTGCATTTGACAGAGAGGCAGGAGGGAAAAAACCCTTTTTGTAACACCAGTTCTCACCTGGTGCCAGGTGTGGTGCTCACAGCGCCAGAGCAGGAACAGATTCCATGGAGGAACCCCATGGAGAGGAGCTGGGTGCTGGTTCTGGAGGAGGGGAGCTGTTTCAGGAGGAGGGGAGCTGTTTCAGGAGGAGGGGAGCTGTTTCAGGAGCAGGGGAGCTGTGCCTGTCGGATCACTGCAGCGGCGTTTGATTCCTCCTGGGTTTTCACAGTGACTTCCTCCATTTGCTCCTGGCGGATGAGTCAGGAATGCAGAGCCCCGAGCTGCTGCAGTGTCCGTGCTCTGTCCTGCCTGGCTGCACCAGCTGCTCCCTGCTCAGCTCCTGCCTTCCCTCCCCATCAGTTTTGAATTCACCTTCCATAATTCACGGGCTGAGAGGCAGGGCACAGGACTCTCACAGAAAAAAGAGTTTCTTGTGCTATTATCCCAATTAAAAAAAGCCCAATTAACATGTCAGAAACCCTTCCAGATACCCCTGAGAGCTCCAGGTGCCCAAACTCCATTCTGAGGACTGGAAGTGGTTTCTGAGCCACCCAGGAGGGCTTGGGAAGGGCTGTTCTTCGCCCCTTTTTGGGACAAAGCCCAGTTCACATCTCAGAAACCTCTTTAGACATCACCAGCACTCAGGAGCTTTCCCTGAGAGCTCCAGGTACCCATTCTGAGGAATAGAAGTGGTTTCTGAGCCACTCAGGAGGGCTTGGGAAGGGCTGTTCTCTGTTCCTCTGTGCTGTGAAGGGCAGGGCTGGGTCTGCAGGGGCAGGTGGTCCTTTCCAGGAGGGAAAGGGTCGTGTGCCTCAGGGGCAGGGGGTCATTGCCAGGGGATAAAGGGTCCCTCTCTGCAGGGGCGGGGGGTCATTCCCAGGGGATAAAGGGTCCCTGTCTGCAGGGGCAGGGGGTCATTCCCAGGGGATAAAGGGTCCCTGTCTGCAGGGGCAGGCGGTCACTTCCAAGAGGGAAAGGGTCCCGTGCCTCAGGGGCAGGCGGTCATTTCCAGGAGGGAAAGGGTCCTGGTCATTCCCAGGAGGGAAAGGGTCCCGTGCCAGCCCCAGCTCGCCCTGGCTGCGGGATGTGCACCGGAGTGAGCGGGATCAGGGACACAACCCTGTGCTCTTCCCAGCTGGGAGGAATTTAGTGACTTATCCATCTGTGATAGAGCAGAGGATGAACCTTTTCCTCACCCTAACTTCACTTTTCCAACTGGGAAAAGCAGCCACCGCTCCTGGGTTTGCTTTGCCACCTTGAAGTCCCTGAAATTGGGGTCAGTTCTTTTACCACTGAGGGGATTCTGCTCTTTCTGGGCTTCTGGAGAAGTTTTGGAGACTCCTCAGCACTCCAGAGAGAAAGCCTTGCTGTTTCTTCCTGTTCTAATTGCATGGGCGGGAGGGGAATGGGAAATCAGCCCTTTCAGATTTGTCAATTTTCAGGAGCTATTAAGCCATTCCGGTTTAATCTCGGTTAAGAGCCGTTCCATTACGGATTCAGGGAGGAAGCCATCCCTGCTGGCCCTCGGGACATGCCAAAGTGCTTTAAGATCAGTGTGGGCAGTCAGAGACGTGTGAGTAATGAAACGTCTGCTCCGGGAAGGGCCCGTGCCCACCCTTGGCAGGGGAACCTGGCAAGGAGCTCCTCCACGGCTTTGCTGCTCCCTCCCTGTCGCCGTAGCACCCCAAATGGGCAAAGAACGACACAGCCCAAGCGCCAAAGATGATCCAAAGTAACGAATTTTAATGGAAAATTGGACAGTTTTTATATGTTAATACGCAGAAGCGTGTTGAATGGCATAAAGAAGTTGGTCCCTCGGACATCCACCCCTCGAGGTTATTGGCCAAATTCTGAACCATCCATTTCTAGATGTTTTTCTAGTTAAAACCAAAACAATCCTTGACAAACAACTGCAGGTGTAGAAGTTTACAAAACTGTAACATTGTTTTAAATTATTTACATGGGAAAGACAGAGCTCTCACAAAATGCTGTAAAGGCTAAAGAAATTCCCTGCTGAGGCCTTTTTCGTATCCATATTTTTCATCCCTCTGCCTCCTTCAGGAGCCCTCTCCACCTTCTCCTTTCCATCCCTGCTCTGATTTTTTTCCTTCCTTTCCCAGCAAACCTCGGAAGTTAAGGCACCACGAGATGCAACATGACATAATCAATAGAGAAACTTTCCGAGCTTGCCAAGGCTTGGGATTTTGGGTTTGTTTTTTTTTTTTTCTTTTTTCTTGAAGTGTCTTGCTATCTGTCAGCATGTGCTAATTGAGCCTACACGCCCATATGGCACCTGCTCCCTGGAGGGAAGCGTTTCCACAGCCCTGGAGAGCACAAAGAGTGGTGGGCAGGGAAGCATTTTACCCGGGAATGTTGTATTCCTGGAAAACAAACTGGGCATGGTCCCCACGGGGCTTTGGTGTCATTGCTGTGCTGCTTAGGATGCTGACACTGGGTGAGCTGTGTTGGGCTCGGCCTAAATTTAGAACTGTGGAAGGTTTTAGTTGTGAGGAGGGTGAAAAAAGCGATGTAGGGGTTTCTAATGAGCCCAAACGAGGCTCTGTAAAACCTGAGGAACGGTGGCTGTGACGCCCAGACATTGATGGGAACGCTCCTCTCGAGGCTCAGTAACAGCTGCACGCACTCCAGCTGGGCTCAGCAGCTGGAATTTCACATTCCCGGCCTCCCCGGGGCCCTCTCACCAAAACCTCAGCCAGGGTTCCAGAGCTCTCAGGACCCTGGGAAGGGCTGGGCTCCATCCTGAAATTCGGTCACCAAAACCTCAGCCAGGGTCCAAGAGCTCTCAGGCCCCTGCACTGGGAAGGGCTGGGCTCCATCCTGGAATTTGGGAAGCTGGGAAGGTGCTCCCTCCCACCCCCAGATGAGCCAGCAGAAGGAGAAAGGGGCTGCCTGAGCCACGCACGGAGAGGGAGCACCAAAATATAGAATAATCATGAGTTTTGCTCTGCCAAGGAAACAAAGCACCCTCGGTGCTGGTCTGAGGGGCAGGGGGCAGAGGTGGCAAGAGCCCTGCGAGGTGTGAAATACCCACAGATGTGTGAATATGGGTGCTGCAGAGCTGGAAGGAGCTGCAGGAAACGCGTGGAGGTGCGGGCAGGCAGTCAAAGTGTAGGAAACACAGGAAAAGGTAAAAGGATTTTAGGGCCTGAGAAATAAAAGCAGGTTTCAGAATTACAGGGAAAGAGTTTAGAGATCAGCTTCTCCTGCAGGAACTTTAAGAAGATACAAGTCTATAGCAAGCAAGGCACTGAAACAAGGGTCCAAGCTTCTGGGTTCAGCTGAGACAGCTCTTAGAGCTGCAAAAATTCTGCTCAGTGAGATAGATAAAGTTGGGCTGAATAATGAAATACTGTGCAAGGCTTAAAACAAGCAGGGATTGTTTATAACAAGCACACGGGCACTATTAGAGATTGGTTAAGAGAACTGTCTGTAGTTTTTATAAGAATGCCATTGGCTGAAACACTTTTAAGAATGGTCTGTAACCAGGAAATTCTCTGGAATTCTGCGGATATGTGAGCCTGTATCATCTCCTGTGTGTGAGACAGATATAAAATAATAAAAGAGCTCATGGAGCATTGGTCCCAGGTCCCCTCCTGTTTGCCTAACGCCAGCACAGAAGGTTTGGGATCAGTGGGGTTGGCACAAGGCCCTTCTGCACATCCTGAAACCCCTGATCAGCCCCTGAAATGCAAGGGCAGCACCCAGAAGGGGAACTAGGCTGTTTCTGGTGGAAAAACCACTGGTGTTCGGGGTTGAATTGCTGTGCCACAGCCTGTGGTGTTGTATCACCCACAGCTCCAGGGCTTGGGGTTTTTGGGGTGTGCAGGGAAGTTAAACAGCTGAGCTGTGTACCCAGGGTCTTCAGACCCGGCTTTAGGTGACAAAACCACACAGATTTGACTCTGAAACCAGTGGGTTCCTCCCAAAAAGAGAGATGAGACTGGGCCTAGGCCTTTTCTTGTTCCTTTTGGTGTCCTGAGCACTCCTTGGTGCTCACCGAGTGGCACAGGAATTGCAAATCAGAGTTGCTGTGCTCTGGGAGGATCAAACCCTGCCTTCCATCCCCTCCCATCCCTCAGGGCTGTTCTGCTGCAGAAATGGCACTGGTTAAAAGTCTTTAACACAAACACCAGTCAGTGTGACTCTGAGCTGGTGTTTGGTCCTGTGCCTGGAAAGAGGAAGGATGGTCCCCCAGAAAGCTCGGGGGTTTTATTGGGGCAGGATGGAATTGCTGTGTTTGCAGCAATTAAGCTGCAATTAAGGAATTAAGCACGATGGAATCGCTGTGTTTGCTGAGCCCCCACTTCTGTCCGAGCTTTGGTGTTGACCAGGGCCTAAAACCACCTGAGCCAGCAGGAGAAATGAAACACCCCCTCGCACACAGCAGAGCTCTGTGAGCAGCCTGAGAACAGCTAAAGCCCCACAGGCCAAGGCTTGATAAAGTGATTTTACGATCGCTCCAAATCCATTTCGTTTTCCCATGTCCCTTTCTGGTTTTGCCTGCCCGGTGTCTGTAAGGGCGAGCTCTGCGCTTGTAGCTCTTGTTCCAAATGAATTTGCTGTGGTTTTTAGTGCCTCCTGACTGTTATTGAGTGGTTTGCTGGGTTTTTAAGTGAGGTTTCCTACAGCAACCGGGGTTTGCTGGAACCCTGTACTTTCTGGAGTATTTGTACCACTCGCTGCAAAAAGCAGAGACCAACGAAGGCAGCTCGAAGAAGTCCCAGCACATTTGTGTGAGATAACGTTCACCCACCTCTCTGCAGTGGATGGTCACGAGAATTGTCATCTGAGAATCTGTTGATGCTCGTGTTGGAGTGCTGAGGGGCTCTGGCACTCCCGTGACACCAACGTGATCTGCCCCGGTCACTCGGAGGGGAGGGAGGAAACATCCCCCTGCAGATTTGTGGGGTTGGGACCAAACGTTTGTTTCCCTCCAGGGCCTGATGCTTCCCTCCTGGGCACTGGAGCTGCCTCGTGGAGGGGTTTTGGGGCAGCCAGGAGTATTGGGGCCAGGTGGGAGGTCCTGGCTGCAGCTCCAGGGATCTTTTCCTACCACATTCCCTGATGGAAAACCAGCTGCTGTCAGGTTTTCCCTTTATCTGGGAGAGCTGCAGCTCTGAGAGACCTGCTGTGGATCATCTGTCTCAATTAAAAATAAAATAAACGGCGGTTTGTGTATAAAAAGCAAAATCTCTTCCTGCAGCTGATGAGGATTTTAATGATTTTTATTCCCGCAAGCTCTGGGAGCAATCCCTGCTTCCTTCTGCAAGGATGAGGATTCTTTTCAGTCTGATATAAACTCAAGCTTTGCTTCGCCCCCTCACCTGGCTGAAGAGCAGGGAGCTCCCCAAAACCCTGCTTCTGGATTCTCCCCCAGCCCGTTTCCTTCTGCAGGAGCTCAGCCTGTCCTAAGTGTGCCCTGGGAGCCCCCGGGATGGTGGAATCCCTGTAAATTTCCCCCAAAAACAACCCGATATGATGGGATGCCCCCAGGATGGTTGAATCCCTGTAAATTTTCCCTAAAACAACCCAATCTGATGGGATGCCTCCTGTGCCCTGGATTGGGCTCCAATCAGGGGATGAGGAGCTTCATTTGAAGTTGTGGATGAGCTGATGGTGTGGGACTGGCTGGGACAGAGCTGGGACAGCAGCAGGACTGAGCATCTTCCCTTGGAGAGGAAACCTTCCCTTGGAAAGAGAACTTTCCCTTGGAGAGGGAACTTTCCCTTGGAGAGGGAACCTTCCCTTGGAAAGAGAATTTCCCCTTGGAAAGAGAACTTTCCCTTAGAAAGAGAACTTCCCCTTGGAAAGCGAACTTTCCCTTGGAAAGAGAATTACCTGGTGCTGATGTGATGTTTCCAGGTGATGGTGGCCGAGGGAAACCCCCAGAACAAAGCAGACCCCACCCCACACTGGTAACCCTAAAACCGAGCCCAGTTCCCTCTGTGAAATTTGTCGGCTTTAAGCATCCCAGCTTTTTCCCATTTTCTGCAACATTCTTGCACCTTCCAGCTGCTGCAGTGCCGTGTTTAACTGGGATAAATCCCCAGGGAGGCTCCAATCCAAGGAGAGATGTGGATTATGGGACTGAGAGCTGGGCTGAGCATGTAACTCCCTGGATTTCCTTTGTGTGTGGATCCTGCAAGGGCTGCCCACCCTGGAATTGCCTCTGGAGTTGGAGTGGGGATTCACTGGAGCTGCCGTGGGCTCGGAGTGGGAATCCTTCAGTGCCAAACAGAGGGGCTGAGCCCTGCTGGGCTTTCAGGAGCATTTCTTCCCCCTGACAGGGCACATCCAGCTGTGGATTTGCCACGATTTATAGGATACGAGGCAGCTGGAGCGCAGAAATGGCAGGGAAATCAATAAATAACCCCAAATCCGGGGAAGTTGGCGGTGCTGCCTGGAGTTTGTTGGGGAAGGGAAGCGCTGGTGACCAGATGTGTGTGGGAGCAGCGGGGAGGTGCCGTGGGTTGGCAGAGCCGGTGGCAAACACAGAGAGTGGGCCTGAGCAGATCAGAGCAGCTTGGACGGCTCCGAGCAGCCGTGGGCGTTCGCCTGCGGATCCGGCCCCGCGGGGCTGCTCTGGGAATATCCCGGGAAACCGGGATGGAGGCACCGGGACTGCAGGGAGCTCGGCAGTGTCTGTGCTTCAGCTGGCGCCTGCCTGCTTACACAACAGGCTGAGGGGCTGGGATTGCTGCAGGGATGTTTTCCTGCCTGTTTTTTCCGTGTGGGTGGAACTTGGTAGACAGGAATCCTCAGGTGCGGAAGGGGAGCGAGCGCCTGGGGCAGAGGGAATGTGCTAAACTCGGCGCTGACACGGAACCGAGGCCTCAGCCTGGCTATAAATTGCCACCTCGCAAAGCAATTTTGGCTTTTGCTGTGTTCTCACTTGTGATAAATTTGCCGGGAACTGGAGGTGTTTCTCCTCGGATGCCTTGAGCTGTTCCCGGAGTCTTTCCCAGGGTTTTGGAGAGGGAATTTGTCTGTCTCCTGTGCACACGCTGCACATCCTCGGAGACCCAGGGAGGTGTTTTCCTTAGGAAAAGCTGCTGGTGCAGAGGGTTTGTCTCTCAGAAACAAAGCTTTCAGGGAAGTGGAGTGTTCATGGCTTGGAAACTGCTCCTGGCAGAAGGTGCAGCGTGAGGCAGGAGGTGAAATCTGGAGCTGTTGGTGTTCATTCCCCTGGCCTGGGGAAGAGCCCAGTGCCCAGTTCTGCCCTGCCCCACTCCCAGATCCCAGAAAATCATCTCGGGGACCAGACCAGACACAGTTATCCTAAGCTTGTTGTGTGTTTATGGACAGGCAGCTTTAGGAACGGGACATTCCCTTGGGATAGCAGTGACACTATCCCTGGATCAGGGTGCTCAGCCCCACATCCAGCTCCTGGAATGGGCTGGGTTGGGCTGGGCTGGGCTGGGCTGGGCTGGGCTGGGCTGGGCTGGGTTGGGCTGGGCTGGGCTGGGCTGGGTTGGGNAAAACACATTAGATATTGCAAAAATATTGCACTTTATATTTATAGCTCCATGCAAGTTTTTGAAATTCATGCTGATGCTGCTTTAATCCAGCTTGTTAGAACAATCTGTCCCCTAATGATGGAATTCGATTTCACTTTGAGAAACTGCTTTTTAAAATGGTAGCAGGAGGGCTGTATCTAGAGCACTGATAAAAAAAATAATGAATTCAAGTATACTTGTGGTGTAATTTGAAGGTCTCTACCAGATGCTGAAACTACATTTGCAGTGGTCTATTGGTCATTATGCCTCACTGTTTCTGAAAATGCCATTCCAAGAACTTCCTGGCATTCAGCCATGGGGTCCTTCAGATTATGCTTATAGTAAAAACATTTAGGATGAAATTCTCCCAATATATTTAAGCAGCAGCTCCAATTACATTGCTTCATCTCCCACTCATTGCTTCATCTCCCACTCATTGCTTCATGACCCTTGAATAATCTAAATTCCATATATCCTGCTGAACACCCAGACACAAAAGGTCACTCAGATCTTGAGGTCCCCAATCACTGTAACACTAAAGCCTTTGCAAATAGATTAATCAGTCAGGTTGGTTTGAATTGGTTTGGGTTGGGCTGGGTTGGGTTGGGTTTGGTTGGGTTGGGTTGGGTTGGGTTGGGTTGGGTTGGATCAGGTTGGGAGGGACCTTCAGGCCCATCCGATTCCCCCCCTGCTGTGGGCAGGGACACTTTCCCTGGATCAGGGTGCTCTTCCCTGGATCAGGGTGCTCAGCCCCACATCCAGCCCCCGGAGCAGGGCCTGGTTCCCCTCTGGGTGCTCCTGGCTGTGGCAGCTCGGTCTGGCCCTGGCTCTGAGCCACGCTCGAGTGAGCAGCTCTCGCTGGGCTCAGTTTCTTCCTCTAAATGCTCTTTGTAGCCCTTGGGCAGAGCAGTCACCAGTGAACGAGCAGGAGAAAAACCCTTTTGAAGCCTTATGGAAGAGGGCAGAGAGCTGGAACCAGGGCAGGTGATGAGCTGATGCAGCAACAGCCCTCCCTGCAACAGCTTCTCACAGGATTTATCCAACAAAAATACTCAAAAATTCAATTTCCACAGCAGGAATTGCCAGTGAAACCAGGAGATTTCCTTGCTGGGTTTAACAGAGCTCGGGTTACTCCAAGCATGGAGGTTCTGCTTTAGGAATCGACAATTTGTAGGCAAAAGAGGGGGATCTGGTAAACCAGAGGCTTTAAAACACATCAGCACGTAAATGCCAGCATTAATAACATTCTGAATTATATTTTTTATTTTCCTAAAGGTCACTGGCTTTGAACAAACCTTGAGCAATCAGACAGTCTTTGTTTGGTGATGTGCTGAGAGCTGGAATCCCCAGCTGGAGCAGCAGGAACCAGGGACACTGGAGCCTGGGAGGAATTTTAATCGACGAAACACCAGAGTTTTGTTGGCAATAGCAAGGAAAAAAGGAGGGGAGGGTTTGTTTTATTCACCCCAAATGCACAAGAGGCGAGGAGCCTCCATGTGGGATCTGCCAGGAAGGGACAAATCCAAGGGCTCAGCTCTCCCAGCTCAGGGGGGCAGGAGAAGCAGGAGGGTTTATCCTTTACTGTGCCTCGAATTAAAGACTTCTGTCCACGAGTCAGGCTGAGATTGGGGCTCAGGATTCAGGTGTTCGAACTCAGGGTGGAAAGGCTGGGAGAACTGGGAATGTTCAGCCTGGAAAAAGAGATGTGGGGTGACTGAATTGTGACCTTCCAGGACCTGAAGGTCTAGGAAAGACGGAGAGAGATTTCGGAGAGGGGATGAGGGACAGGACAAGGGGGAATGGAATCCCCTGCCAGAGGGATGGGTGAGATGGGATTTTGGGAAGGAATTCCTGGCTGGGAGGGTGGGGAGGGGCTGGGATGGAATTCCCAGAGGAGCTGTGGCTGCCCCTGGATCCCTGGAAGTGCCCAAGGCCAGGCTGGAGCACCCTGGGACAGGGGAAGGTGATTTAAGGTGATTCAGTGGGATGGGATTTAAGGTCCCTCCCAACCCAAACCATTCCAGGATTCCGTGGGCTGGTTCAGATGGGATTTTGGGAAGGAATTCCTGGCTGTGAGGGCGGTGAGGTTGCCCTGAGAAGAGCTCAGAGCCCCTTGCAGGGCCTAAANCACCACCTCCCCGGCAGGTTCGGCCGACAGGAATTGTCCCTCAAATCCCCCAAATCTCGTTGGGAGGCAGCAGCAGCTGTGGGGATTTCGGGAGCAGCTGCTGGAGGCCGGGCAGGAGGAGCTGGGCAGGGATGTGGGATTCCGGGGATGTGGGATTCCAGGGATGTGGGATTCTGGGATGTGGGATTCTGGGATGTGGGATTCCGGGATCTGCCGAGCAGATGGAGACTCCAAACAGTTTCTCCTTCACAGGCGGAGTTTGGGTTTTTCCAGAGAAATGGGATCCGTCTCCATGCTCAAACAGGAATTCACGGTTGGAATTTTTTGTTTCCCACAGGATAACAGGTTCTGGTGGCAGAATGGGGCAAAGCTGAACTTGGTCTTCAGTGGTGGGAAGGCAAAAAGAGTCCAATTTAAATGTTTGGCTGCTTTATTTTGTGTTTTCTGGGAAAAGGTGAGAATCTGTTTGGGATCTGCAGAGGAGGTCTCAAAGTGAAGGTGGCGGGTTTAGAAAATAATCTCATTTCTAGGGCTCATCTGAGGTGAGAATTTCATAAATCTGGGGATTGATGCCCAGTTCCCTGTGGAGCTTCCCCACACCTTGTCCTGGAACTCTTCAGGAGTGGCAGAGATTTCCTCAACACATTTTTGGGAGCAAGCAAGAAAAATATTTATTTTTCTGCTTTTTTTCTCGTCTATTGGTTTAAAATATTTACTTCTCCACACATTCAGCATTAGAAAGTCCTCTGAGTAACCGAGCAGTGGAGATGAAAACCTCTGCAAGAGGCTGTGCACAGACTGATTAAATTGGGCTCCAAAACCTGGTCTGAAGTCAGGGCGATGTTAATCAGCAGCAGAACTGAGTGAGGGAAGAGATAAACACACACTTGGTTCTCCAGCAGTTTCAGAACAGCCCCCAAAGCTGCTTTGGTTCAAAAAACTGATTTTGTTTTCACACAGATATTTTTAAATGTCTTTAACGCTCTTTTTTTTTACATGACAATAAAGATATTTGAATGTTTCAGATTGAAATGTATCATTTGGAAACAGAATCACGAAATCATTTAGGCTGGAAAAAGCCTTCAAGGCTGAGTCCAACTATATTTCTGTAGCTGTGTCATGTTTAACTTTGTCTGATGCAGTTAAAAAGAACTTAAAGGAGAAACTCTGGGATATCTCGATTGCACATGTCCAAATAAAACATTTTACTGTTGTTTCTTCCAACCTCTTCACCCCCAAAAATCAAATTACTGCAATCAGCCTCACTTTAACCACTGACAGTTGTACTTTAGTCCCCAGCTGGCTCTTCTTTCCCCAAAACTCCCGCACCCAAAAGGCCTGGAGGGAAATTTTGCTGGAGGATTTCAAGGTGGAGAAGACATCCTGATCCTTGAAATAATTATTTTAAGTGGATGGGAAAACTCCTTCTCTTGCTGTGGGAGCCCCTCCCACCATTCCCATCCCAGGGCAGCTGTCTCCGGCTCACCTGTGGGAATGTTGCCCCACCTGGGACAGTGTGGGGAATTGTAGGAAAAGGTAAAAGGATTTTAG
>VWZT01014156.1:3396-31172 GCA_013397055.1 Pachycephala philippinensis
TTTTTTTTTTTTTTTGTTTTGTTTTTTTGTTTTTTTTGTTTTTTTTGTTTGTTTGGGTTTTCTGTTTATTTGCTTAGTTTTGGTTTTTGCTTTTTGTTGAGTTCTTGGGGGGGGATTGTTTGTTTTCTGTTTTTGTGGGGTTTTTTGGTGGTGGTGGCTTTTTTTTCATACGTGTACATGAAACCATGAAGCCTAATTCTTGTAGAAAGAAATAAATGCTTCTCAAAACCTTAAAAGTTACCTAAAAAGAGTGTCCTGAATTATAGAAAATTTGTCCATCCGTGGAAACTATAAAGTTGTTGATGAGTTTTCATCCCCCTGCTGAGATAAAAGTGACTTTTTCATTATATAACACCTCAGTTACTGAGAGTGAACCCATTCTCTCAGGAATCTTTTCTTGGAAATAGTTGCAATACAGGAGTTTCTAAACTTATCTCTAGTACCCTGTGAGCAGCAGTGGTGTCTGGTGCAACACCTGCTGTGAGAGGAGAAGTTTCTATCTAGCTCCTTGGCCACACACACAGCGTGCATGTGTAGCTAAATTTTAATGGCCGCATTCTGTTCTCACCACTTAAAACATTCACAAGGCTCGTGCTTTTTTGCCTGGATGTCTGGCATCATTGTCTGATCTACCACATAGTAATAACAAATTGCCATATACTCCAAAGTGCTGGCTATTTTTGAAGCAAATGTGCAAATTGTCTTGATGGTTCAGGGCAGGTAAGACTAATGGTCTTTGGAAGGTGTTTTTTTTTTCTTTTTTTCTGTCCCGAAGATGTCAAGAAAAATTTAATAGGAGTTCTCACACCTGCATCAGCTGACTTGAGGAACTGAAATGTGGATTCCAGACACCATCTATCCTTTGCCACATATTCTAGTCTCCCAATTCTCACGCATCAAAATCTCATGTTAACCAGATACAACCCAGAACCTTCACATCTTTTTTCTTTTTTTAATAGTCACCATAGAAAGTGCTCTCTCCTGTTTAATTCTATTGATACACAGTCAGATGTATATGCAGGTTTCAGATTAATTGATGGGCTTCGCCATCCTGATATGTCTAGGATAGGGACTCCTTCTTAATGCAGCAATTATTTCATGGCCAAGTAACTTGACTGTGAAAACATTTTCACCAGAAAGCTATTAAGTTAAAACTTTTTCTGAAATCATTTTATGCTTCACTGGCTGTGGTTCAGTCTAGACATAATCAAACCAACTTTAAATGAATTCTCTCAGGCATAGACAGCAGTCTAATTTCATGAGCAGAGCAAGTTGCACAACCCACTAGAGAAATACAAATGCCTCTGCTGAAATACATGTTACCAGCACTAGACTAAACTTACTAACTGAACTAAGAAGTTAAATACCACTCATTCAGCTGGAAATGGAGAGGAGCTGATATCACTGTCAATGTTCCAGATCAGAAAAATAAAAGTAATTGCTCATGGGTTGGGGGTTGTCATGCCAAATATGAATTTTAATTAGGTTCTCTAAACTGCATGAGAATTACTGTAGTTTAAACTCCTACTGAGAAAGCTTAGAAATTACCTGAGACATAGTGGATTTTTTTGAAAAAGATTGGAATTGGCCGTCCAGTACCACTTTGACTGATCAGCGTGGTGAAATACAGATTGTGTGGCTGAGGATCCATATCTTACTGGTTAAAAATACATTTTTTCCTCTTGCAAAGTATAACACTGCAGTATAATGCTCTTGCTTCAAGGAGCTGTGTATTCTCATTTAGTGGTGAATGGGGAGAAGAATCCTCATGCTTTTGCTTTCCCAGAAACATGAAATGTTAAAAAGAAAGGAACTCTTCTATCCATCTTTTGATTAGTAAAGGAAAATATAACTACAAAGACAGTTGTATTTGCATAACTTGAATTGCAAAAGTGACAGCCTAGGAATTGTCATGATGATGTGTTCTCTCAACTTTGACTATGTTGTGAAATAGAAGTGAAAAAGTAGGAAAAAGACTTCCCTTGTGTAAGTTATGATACTTGGAATCTTGTCTCCAATGTTTCATGGTTTACCTGCAGTAGTGGGAGGTCTCTGCTGAAGTTCCAGAGATGAGGAATACCTGTTCTTTGAAAGAATACAGCAATAGGAATGAGCTCAGGCTTTAAATAAATCTTTTATTATTATAACCCCATTCAGTGGTGAAGCTTCTTGTCATGACTAGAATTCCCTTGTAAACAAGCTGGAAATCATCTTGCTGAAATCTATTCCAATAGTTTCCTGCTCAGTGTTACTGAAAACCCAAAGTATGTTTTCAGAAGTCAGAAATTACTGATCTTAAAATGAATATTAGACCTGTTCTCACTATGACACCATTATATATGCTCTCAGTATATTCAGAGTGTATTTCCAAGCTACATTATATCTACATCAAAGATACTGGTACTAAATAATGCTACTGGTATCAATTGATGTTTGAACTTTGGTAATATAACACCTTAACTAAAGAACTTATTCCCAATACTAGTTTTACTAAATAAAAAGCTTTTTCTTTTGGACTATGTGTTTGCACATGTATGAAAGGTGACCATGAATCCAATGAATGGAATGTATGTTACTTTTGGTTTCACAGTACAGTGTAGCTTTCATCTCCTTTGTTTTTTAGAGGAAAAGTAAAAAAGCTAGTAAAAAAAAAAGAGCAAGCAAAGGAGAAGGTGTGTGTGAGAGAGATAAGTTTGGAATTGAAAATGGCTGTTTAAAGTAAATCTCAGCAGGAGAACTGGTTTGGATTTCTGCATTCTCTTCAGGAAAAAAGATTAATTAGTGTTAATGATAAAATTTGATACAATGACTTTTATTGCAAAATATTTATTTATATAACGTTTTCTGGCATTAGTAAAAAAGTATAGAGAGGAAAAAAATGTTGATTTAAATTATACCTAAACTAACATAATATAACTGGTGATCAAAAAACTGTGCATGCTGAAATACACATGCCAAGACAATCACCTTTCCCCTGCTGAAAGCTGGGCATGAAATTTTGAACAGGAAATACTTTCCAAATGGATGAAATTCATTCTCTTAAGTCTTTTTTCCACAATCCATTACCAAGAAGTAATGCAGTTATCGACAAGGTGTGGCCTGCTCCACTGTCTTCTACTTATTCTCCCAGAAGAAACAGCTTAACTCTCTGTAAGGATATATGAGAGACTCTTGCAGCTCCTGAGAACAGAGAGTTTAGAGTAGATGTAATCCAAACTTCTCTATAATCAGGACCATGCCGAGTGAACATTTTGGCTTGAACCAAACCATCTTTCTCTTCTGAGGGAGAGAAGAAGCTGGAAATGAATTATCTCTGCCTAAGCTGTTTCAATTTTTCTGAGGGGTATAAGTTCATACTCCCATTTTCTTCTGTCACGTAGATTTCATGCACAATTTTCCCTATCATAATTATATTTTTTTTCTGCTGAAAGACACTATGGCAGGAAATTTCCAACCACTTCCATCTGCAGTGCACTTTTTAGTGTACTACTGATTGATTTTTACTCTGTTCTGCTTGAGAAGGATGACTAGCTTAAGACTAAAGAATCTTGAGCAGAATATCTAAATGTTAATGCCAGCACAGCATCTACTGGCTGCTGCTGACACTAGTAATAGTGGAGGTTAGTCCTGGATAGAAACAGAGTTCTGCAAAAGAACATGTAGAGGAGACATGCTCTTCTTCAAAGAGGAAGGTACTGACTGGGATAAGATTATACCACAACAGGTTTAGTACTTGTTATTCAAAACATGCTTTTGAGTCAGTAGGCTTGTACATATAAATATGCGGCTATAATATGACAGCAGTGTGCTCTACTAAAAGGTAGGCAGAATCCTCTTTTTTTGTTGGTTTTGGGTTTTTTTTTTAGCATAATAGCTAATTTATATTTAGTTTTCCTGTGATTTTTATCATCTATATACTTCTATTTGACCTGAAGAAACTTTACTACCAAATTTTTTTAACAATCTTTCCCTGTTTTGTGTTATTCATGTCAATCCCATGAAAAACACACTGGATTTGACTGTCAAGAGGATTTTTTAATAATTTGATTATTCTCTGTACATCCTTTTTTGGTAGAAAACTGAACATGAACTTATATGCCTAAGTTAGATTTATTAGATTTATGCTATTGACATAGTAAAAGCAGTTATCTCCTCCTAGCTATCATTTTAGACATCTCCTCTGAAATCTCAAGAGATGTTCAGGTCTTTCACTGCTCAGCTGACAATATTTATGCAAAGAACTGATTCTTTTAGGGTCGTGTTTTTCCACTGTCTTGAACACTGAAGCTATTTTTTTTTTTTTAAGATATCCTATTTCTCCCGCCAACGCCAACCATCAAAATGCCAGTCAGATAAAATGGTCCAGTTTATCCTCACCTCTGACCTAAAATACTGTTGCCTTTGGTCACATTAGCTTAAGCAATACATAAGTAGCTTTTAGCACCATCTAGCTAACTCCTAATGTAACATACTTCACCAAAGTTTCGTAATTTCTCTTGGAAACGTTCTGAGTTCCTTTCTATAAACCTCACACATCAATTTTTAGCCCTCCATATGAACTTAATCTCATGCATATAGGCAGAAAACTTTCTCCGATGTGGCTGTAGGCTCATTTTACATGTGATAAATTAATAGCAAGCAGAACACATTCTGGAAGGGCATTAGTAAGAATATCACCCAGGTTTTGTTCTGTGCTATGGGTGCTCTATGGTGGGTGCTGCAATGCAGCCCTGGGAGCACTGGCCATGCAGGCTGCCACTTCTCTCTGCAGTTGATATCAATGTGACAGTCACTTTGCTATGAAATGGATTCTCAGTTTCATCCTGATAGTTATGCAGTACAATACATTTTTCAATGAAAGTAATGGAAAATTAAAAAGCTGAAAATATTTCATTATTAGTTTTGCATAATTTGTTTCTACCCATCCTATGTAAGTGAAATTGTATTAAAAGTAAAAGTGTTGTCTGCATCTCATAGCAAAAGAACAAAATAAGAGCAAAGAAGTCCTCTTTTTAAGCAGTGAGTTGACAAGCAAGTATATTTTCTTCAAGTATAACTGCATTTCTCCTTCTCCTCCTTTCAAATCAGTCAAATATCTTTACAGCACTCTGAATTTCCTAAAAGATTCTAGTTTGACCCTCTACATCAGAGACTTATAACAGTTTCCTGCTCTCAAGTTAAAAAAAACACTGTATTTGTTAAAACTGACTCTTTTAGTCTCCAAACTATGCTTTCATTTTGTGCTCCTCTACCATCAAGCAATATGCAACTGGAGCACTTGAATAGTACCTTATGAAGTAAGAGAAAGATGATTGTGGTAAAATGAATGCTATTACCTAGCAGTAACAATTAGATTTAATGTTTACTATGAGTTGATGTAGGATTGTAATTTTCCAGTAATCCAGTTGGCACTGCATTATGAAAGGAATGTTGTGAACTTATCTGCTTTTCCTGTTTCATTAAATGATTAAAATACATTAAATAATAGAAAAAATAAATAGATGATACTATCCTAATGTCACCAAATATTTTTCTTCTGTTCACCAGGATTACACAGAAAAGTACAATTCTGAAAAAGGACAAAACTTAAAATACTAAGCAATTCCAAAATTTAAGAGATTTTTACCAGCAAAATTTTTTATATACCAAAAAAGGTAGGAATTTTTTTCAGTTATTTAAAGTAGCTTTTAAAGTATTTAATAATGCTTAAAAAATTTCAACTTGCTTCTCTTGGAAAAAGTAGAAAATCTAAATAAAATTATTTTTTGAGTTATTACGGTAGCTCACTTTGATGGGGATCTCAGTTTTCAATAACATGGTTAAAGAGTCAGGATTAATGCAGCTAATATTCTATTATTGTGATATATAAATTGGCTTGGTTTTTTTCAGTGTTAAGTTGCTCTCAAAGGAGCTGGATGAGTTTTTTTGTTTGGTTGGGTTTTTTTTAATATATATTTCTTTCTCTTTTTCACTTAGAGACAGTTCACTATTTCACTTAGGCCCACAAGTCTACAATTACTGACTTCTATACCTTAAAAGCTGAATAAAGGCTGATGATAATTTCCAGAAATAGGGAATTTGTGTCCATTCAGTTATTTTAGGGCAGCAGCTTCCCCTAGAACTCACCAAGCAGGCTTCACCTGCAAGATATTGAATGCCACCACAGAGTACATCTGTAGTATTCTAGTTGCTTTGGATTGGTCAACCTAACACGGACAAAAAACAATCTGCTCTTTTATTTTTTTGTTCCATATCTACTTGTCCCATTACAGGAATCATTTTCTCCCAGTGGGAGAAATTAATTTCATAATTCAATTCATTATGATGCATTAACTAATTGTCTCCATTCTCTTGAAGTTAATTAAACTAAATTAAGTCAATTATACTTTTCTATCTCTCTCTTTTCTTTTGACTAATCTTAATTGGAGAAAGTTAACCTTAGCTGGAAAATAGAAAAGAGAAGGCATTCCCTACAGGAAAAGTGGAAGCCTCAATATCACAGTGTGAAGACAGTTTAAATATAAAGTGCTATAAAAGACTTTTAATTTCATTTACCTATGGTAAAGAAAAATTGACCAGTGTTTGTTGGAGGAGTCCTTTTTTGTTTGGTCGGCTGTGTGGTTTCTTTTTCGTAACATAGGGACATTTTTCAAAAAAAATGGACATTAATGTCCCCTTCATTTAGGAATTTTGATATAAGACAGACATTGTATAAAGGTGTGGTGATATAGCACTCATTTTAGCAGCTAAAATTTATAAATAAAATAATAACTGAATTCCTGTTGGAATGGGAAACAAACACACAAACAAACAAGTTTTTCATACACTTCTTAATGAAAGATCTATATAAAATTTTCAGATTTGATTAGTTAATGCGAAATAATAAAACTTATCCTTTAAGTTAATCATCTTCCTCCCCTGCACCTTTTTAAAAATTACTTACTCTTTATTCTTCTTTTGGTTGGGTTATTTTTCTGCTACTACATAGATGTCAGAAAAGTACATTTGGGAACATGTTCATAACAATAAAATGTAATGTTTCCAGAAGTAGTGCCACTCCAGTTAAAAACAAGAGTGTTTCTGATTTGTGGACACCATTGAGGGTAACAGTAAAAAGTAAAAAAAAAAAAAAAAAAAAAATTTGCTTACTTTTCCTTTTTCTTAATTAACTATGGTTACTCACACAAACACTTAAAGGAGCAACACTTGGTTGACTTCAAATTAGTCCAATTGGTGACCACAGATGACCTGTGAAATCTCTCTCTTTATTTTCCCTTGGTACTGACATACAGCAAGAGAAGACCAAAGACCTAGGATTACGAAGATAAGAAACACTTTCTATTACACATTTGAATAAAGTGCTCTCATTTTCAGCCCAGAGAGATTTGAAGTCTGTAGAATTTAATCTAGTCATGCCACAGTTTCAGAATTTCACAGACATTTAAAATTTTCTGCTTTACTAGCATTCTGCCACAATTTTGTTCCCCATAAAATGGAAACTCAGCCTTCTCTGCCTTGAAGCTGTACCTTTTGGATGAGGAATAATAGTTGCCAGCTAAAGCATTTCTCATCCCCTTCACCCTCTGCACTTGGAATCAGCTGTGAGAATGTATCCGTAAGGAAGATCACTGTCAGTGAAGAGGTGATATGGGTAAGCAATTCCAGAATGCTGATTTAGGCAGGTCTCTCTTCTTTTTCAGATTTTTTATGTTGCTTTGGTTTTAATTTTTCTCCTGATGTAGAACTCATTTCTTTATATGGCTGATACTTGATTTCAGTTCTTCTAAAGTTGCCCTGCTACAAGAGTTATTATTTTATTGTCTCTCTATCTGTGCATCTCTACATATATATCTACATCTATACATATCTCAGCCTCAAAGGATTTATAGCTCCATGTCATTATAATAATATCTATCATTATATAATAATATCTTATAATAATATAATTATTCTCAATATATTTTTAGACCCAAGTTTTCAAAAGTGCTTTTAATCAAGTAAAAGAGTCCTAGAAACGTTGCAATTAATTGCTTTTTTCACTGTCCCTCTAATTTACCTAAGCTGACCTCATGAAACCTGAGACGTGAGAAGCCTAATGACTAAGTTAATTAAGAAATATGCATTTGTTCCAATAAAATCTGCAAGAATTTTTTTTACATCATTTCTCTTTTGATCCTTATCTTGTTTCTTTCAACTAAAACTTCAAATTGTACATCAACATCCAGATCATATCAGGCAGCTGAGAAAGCATGAAATTGTATCCATAATAGGACAAAGAATGTACTTCACTCTTCTGTCAGACAGATATTACTACATTAAACACTAATCAAAGATTTCTACCTCTTAATTTAAGGAATTGATATTTGTGTGCTGCTGTATATAGTCAGAAAAAGTCTATCTACCAATATTTTCAAGTTTCCTTTTGGCTTATAAGGAGATTGTCCATTAATTAGAATACATCCCCAAGAGGGAATATAGGTCTTTTTGGTGTATTTCTGTACCTTCCCTCTTCGAACACTTCATAAATCTCCTATATATGAGCTACCCTGTCATGAAACACTCCAGAGTTTATCGTATGTTTGCTAGACAGCAATAACTGACCAGTCTCATTACTGATTGTAACACAGATGTCCCTGTGCTGGAGAGAGTGAGGTAAAATCAAAGGATGGTGAGACTAACTCGTGTTTATCAAAGTACACAGTATGCTACAGTAGCTGAGTTACTACCTGGTGTGTCAAGATAAGGTTATTCCCTAGAACAGGATAGCTGCTCTGATCTTAAAATATTGGTTTGAATAGGAACTGTAGCATTTCTCATTCAGTGGTATTGTGTATTGAAACCTTCTGAAAGGCAGTAACAGTGTGTGAAAAAATAATAGCTCCAGGCTGTCTTTGCTTCTGCATCTGGGACTCCTTCTGACTGTAATTTTAATTTTACTTTACATCAGAGGGCCGGAATAACCTCGTATTCAGGCAGAAGGTTCCTCTGTAGGTGCACTCTGTGTTCCAGTTCTCCAAAAGATATGTTCCATCTGTAAAATACATCTTTTTTTAAACAGCACACAAGCTTACCAGGGATGTTGTTTTTAAAAGCAAGCTGCAAACAATTTATACTCCCACAAGATATCTGATTTCCATCCAGATCTTACTTTTTTCTCTTTTTTAAACAAATACAGATGCAAAAGTTCACAATGTCTTTAAGTGGTGCTTTCAAACCTCAAGTGTCTTATTTTCTATTAGTTCTACTTCTCAGAGAAAAGAAATGTGACTAAAGAGATGGTAAAATCTGAGAATTAATTTTGGTTCTAGCAATCACTACACCATAATTTCATAGATATGATAGTGTTTGAGGAAAACAAACATTAGAGAGTATATAGATAAACGAACAGGATTAATTATTTGCTGACCTTGCTACACTAATAATATAGACTACCAGAAACCTCATAAATAACAGTTTTAGCAATGACATGGATATAAAATTCTCATTAACATTTAAGAATCTCAAATACTGTGCAAAACCAAAATAAAGCTCTTGGCTTATGTACTTTATTTTATTTTACTTCTTGTTATCTATGTATTTCTGAATACAAGTCAGCAAATAACTTTCCTTGAGTAATATTAGAGGTAGAAGGTATCAACTTGCAAAGAATATCTTTGGGATATGACTGCTCCATAGAACATGTTCTTGAATTTTTCACTCCGTGGCAAAACTCTTGCGGCTCATTCTTCTTCCCAGAACCTGTAAACCTCTTCCCAAAACTCATATAGTTAAAACTATATGTATGTAGTGAAGCTAAGAGAAGAAAATTATTACTAACTTCCTTCTCTTCCTAACTTTCACGATAAAGGTCCTTTCATAGTTAACTGCAGTGAGACACATGTATGAATTTACTGAATGAAATCAATGTGAATTATTAAATTTTCCTTTTTTTCCTTTTCCTTTTCTTCTTTTTTTCCCCTAACTTTTTTCTTTTCTCTTTTGACCCTTTTTTAAAATCCATGTTTGTCCTTGTTTTTGGTCTTTTTCTCTTCTTTCTATTTTCTTATTTCTATTTTCTTTTTAGAAAAAACAATAAAAACCAAATCCAGATATCCTTCTGGCAATCAGACAGAGAAGTAACTGATAGATTGAAATTTTATTGGACTGTGTTTTTTAGTCAGAAATTTATTTCTCATATTAGGTGTCTTGATCTAAGATAAAAAGACATTTTTCCACAGATTTTATACTGTTGGGGTTTTCCCCTAATAAGGACATGGGCACTGGGGAATTGTGGCCTAATACTTAGCTAAAGTAACTAAATTAAGAAAGAATGAAAAGGTAGACTGTTATAAATAATAATATTGAAAAAAGTCTGTGATAGACAACAAAGAAAAAAGTATATAAAGTTAAGTAATTAAAAAAGGCAGCGGTTTCAATGACATAAATACATAAATGCAATTTGAAGTAGCTCAGTTTCAGAAAAAAACTTCATTTAACAATCTCAATGTTCTTCAATATTCTTCTCTTGGGGTTCTTTGCTATCTTTTTTTTTTT
Organism: Pachycephala philippinensis; assembly: GCA_013397055.1. Classification (NCBI taxonomy): domain Eukaryota; kingdom Metazoa; phylum Chordata; class Aves; order Passeriformes; genus Pachycephala; species Pachycephala philippinensis. Next base: position 13,930 of record VWZT01014156.1, read on the forward strand.
TTTTTTCCCCTGGGGAAGGGGACAGTACACTTGTGACTGGAGGGTAGACCTGATGGAAAAATGTTACAAATGCAAATATTAAGAAAAAAACCTGAAAAACCAACAAACCCCAAATGTTACTTATTTCTTATTTCAGTATATCTACAAAATGTGGAAGGCTTCCAGGTCATTAGTTTAACATTACAATTTACTGAAACATGAATTTCTAAACACTACACACCTAGAAAGAAAACGGCAATGAAACCAGACAATGGCCTGTTTCACCCATCATTCTTGATATCACACTTGAAATGTCCCTGGAGAGGAATGAACATCCTTTCTGATCATTGATGGCTGCTCTATGACCAAATCACATAATAAAATGCATGCTAAAACACAGGCTCAGCTGTTAATCCCCATCTCAAAACTGCAAATAGGCTTCTGCTTAGTGTTTGGTGAGAAATCCTGGATGAAGATACTATCAGAGCAACCATGTATAGGAATAAAAGTACTGTGCACTGGTTCTTGGTTTTGTTACTAAAGGAAAACTAGAAGCAGCTTTTTGAATTTTGTAAGCTCCTTGAAATCTGCACTGTTTACAGGAGTCACTGACTGTATCCACACCTAGAAATAGCTCATGGGAAGCCCAGCACCAGACTATTTCTTTCAAACATTAGATTCCTGAGAACTAAAATCTCCTGGATCAATTTAGCCTATATCTAATTAATGTGCCACACAATAGGTTTACTATCACAAGAAGACTGAAAAAAAATACCACTAGATTTAGTGCTTTCCACCTACATTAATTTAGCAAATTAATGACTTTGAAATAGCCCCAAATCAGAAACAAAGAGCTCTCAGAGACATTACTAAATCAAGGTTATTTTTGGTAATTGCTTAACAAAAATTAAAAGAGAAATTAAGAGTGTTGGTGCAGAACACACAGAAAACAAATAGTGGTGGAAGGTAATGAAGAAATGTAGATTAATCAGTGACACAACAGGCTTTTTAATCATCTTTCTTATTAAGGACACTAAAAAAAGGAGGCTGCACTAGTATAAAAATAGAAATACAAACAATTACAGAAATTAAAGTAACTCTAATTGCCTGTCACTGCTTGAAAGTTGCATTCTGGGTGACAGTGGTTGTTATCACACAGTTTTGACCACTACCTGGGTAAAGGTAGCAATCACACAGTTTAGCAGCTGTAATTAACTAAATTCAAACTTGACTATTGGAGATAAGTATTAGTGCCCTCACTCACAAGGCGTAGATAAAAGACTGTGAACCTGAAAATTTTAGGTGTTTAAAATATATGCTCAAGTTGATGGGAAAATAGTGTGTTTTATTTTTGAGGTTTACGCAGATTTAATCTATGTAATTATACTCCTGGTGTAAATTCCCTTCCGGTTTTAGAGAAATTAATTTTCTGTGCCAGTATCCTTAAATGTCAGAAAGGGAAGCATATTTTCTTAAAGGACATAAGGGAAGCAGACAGAGAAACTTCACTTTGGCTTACATGTTCAGATTTGCTATGGTATTTAAATTGAAAAGTAACTAAGACCAGCAAATTTTTCACCAGTAAAGTCATCAATATTATGAAATTTCAAGCAAACACAGGATAAAGCCCAAACCCCAAAAAACTTGCTTTGGCAGGGAATGGCCAAAGCTTTTAAATCTCAATAATATCAATTAATTAATTAATTAATAGCTTTAAATACTCAATACTTTAGTACTCAAATGGAATGTAAATAATCATAGAATGGCTTGGGTTGGAAGGAACCTCAGATATCATCTAGTTCCAACCCTGCTGCCATGGGCAGGGACACTTTCTACTAGACCAGATTGTGCAGGGCTTCAACACTTCAAGGGATTGGGCATCTACAACTTGTCTGAGCAACATGTTCCAGCACCTCATTGCACTCAAAGCAAATATTTTCTTCCTAATATCTAATCTAATATTCCATTTAAAGCCGTTACCCCTTTTTCTATTACTACACTCCTTGATAAAAAGTCCCTTCCTACCTTTCATACTTGCTGTTCTGGGGCCGTGTTCTGGATTGGAGTTGGTAACGGTGTTGGCAACACAGGGATGTTTCCACTCTTGCTGAGCAGTGCTTGCACAGAGTCATTCCATCCCACCACTAACAGAGCTGGGAATGCACAAGGAGTTGGGAGGGGACACAGCTGGGATAGCTGAGCCCAACTAGCCCAACAGATATCCTGTGCCACATGGTATCATGCTCAGCATATAAAGCTGGGAAAAAAGAAGGAAGGAGGGGACACTCAAAGTGTTGACTTTTGTCATCCCAAGTCACTGTTACAAAAGATAAAACCCTCTTTTTTGGGAGATAGCTAAATATCTGCCTGCCCACAGGAAGTGGTGAATTAATTCTTTACTTTGCTTCGCTTTCATGTGTGGCTTTTCTTTATCTGTTAAACCATCCCTATCTCAATCCAGGAGTTTTCTCACTTTTACACTCCCCATTCTCTCCCTCCATCTCATGGAGGCTGTGTGAGCCTGAGTTGTTGGCTGAGGTTAAGCCACAACACTATACTAAGTGAATTAATAAAAATAATCTTGCATTTATCACAACGCCTTCCAGCTGACCAAAATATAGGCATGGTAAAAGCAGCTCAGGTAAACTAAGATCATTTTTTGTTTCACCAAGGAGTTTCTTTTAACAGCAAATCCCTCAGTGTTTTAAAAAAAGGAAAAGCTGCCTTAAAATATTTCTCAGTTCTCTTGTGAATTTGCAAATCAGTTTTCTGCCTATGGTTCTTGTTTTGCCTTTCTCCACTTATGCCTAAAAGATTTAATCCCCAGTGTGCCAATTTACTGTTACCTGCTGGGGCAAACTGTGGAGTGCCTGAGGGTTGCAGTTTCCTAATCAACCATGTCAGAGGATCTCTTGGACCACTTCACTCCTTCGCTTCAGTCTGTGGTGTCTGATTTTTTTGCACGGAAGCCAAGGGAAGAGGGGGAAGGGAAGGAGGAGAAGGAAAGCAAGGAAGGGAATCTGGATGCTGCTAGGATACATTCCTATTCGGAAAGTGCTCCTGGGAACAGACACCAAGAAATGTTCATAGCCATAATACAAGAATCTCTGAAGTTTTTTTCCTGGGAGGTTTTTTGTGAGGAGAAGCAATTGGATGCTTGGTTGTTTGGCTGAATTTTCAGTTGTTCCATTGTTGTCATATGTTGTCTCATCTGATTGTTTTTTCATTGATACATATGCTAACTTCAGGACCGGATTCTTACTTTATCTTTCTTTCTAGCACCACGTAAATAAAGTTATCACTTCAGAAAAGATAGCATAGAAATCAGGAATAAAAGCAGAGAAAATACTACTGTAATTTTAAATCTTAATAATAATGTTAGTGAGTTTCAATTCATTCATAATATCTCTGCTAGATCTGTCACTGTAGTATTACACACATGTGAAGTTTAAGAAGACACACTAAGGACAGGATCCGGGAAATTTTCAATATAAAATAAATAAACTTAAGCTTTTGGCAGACATTCATAAAGCAGGATAGGACAATCTGTGCAGATAGTGACAGTTTAGGTTTTGTACCTCAAATTACCACCCTATTTTATTCCAGCCTACTTCTTTTATGTGCAAGCTGTAGATGTCCAAAACTAGTACCAAGTACTTGAAAAATGCTTTAAAGCATGATGTCTTCATTCTTACATTGCTGCAAACTTATGAACAGTAAATGGAGTTTCTCTAAACTTGAACATGTAAATTTGCCTTTAGGCAATAAGAAATTTAATATCATACAATTATTTTTTCCCAATACCACACAGGATTTTGTCAAAGAGGTGCCTTCTCAACCATACATATAGATTTATGTGAGTCTACAATAAATAGAAATTATTGAACTGTATTTGAATTAGGATGGTTATATGGTGTTGTACAACATTTGTTATAATTAGAAAAGCCTTCTTGGAAAGAGATATCCTCATAACATTAGTAGTAGTATTTGTAGTAGTAATAATTATAATAATACAATTTTGAAAAAAATCTGTAATTGAATTAAATCTCTAAAGTACCTCTAAAATTGGACACTGGCACAAAATATCAGAAGAAAAGTTTGGAGTGGTGAAACTAAAATCCAACTTCACAATTTCCACTTTCTATTCTTTGAAATTCTGTGGCTATTACTCAGCCTGTTTTGTGGCCAGGTGAAAAGGAAATGGCATTACAGTAAAAGCATGGTGTATGCACCTCAGTATTGTGTACAATATTGTGCACGATATCATGCAACTTGTATGAGTATGTGTGCCATGATACCTATAGTATAGGTTTTGTCCTTCCTTCTACAGGTATATTCCCAAATTCACCTTTTCCACTGCTGTATAAAGACACCCCCATTCAGGCTTTGCTAAGGTCCAGTCATGACAGCCTGGAACTCAAAATATGCTAGTTCATCTTACTTCCCAGGTAATTTGCCAAGACAACCAGCAGTGTTAAAACTTGCTCAGACTTCCATATCAGTGAACAGATGGTGCAAATCCACCCTGAGATGTGGAATCTGCATCGTCCCTCCTTCTCAGACAGCTTATCGCATATTAGTTTCTATGGAAGGAGACTATATAGCTAAGGACACACTGTGATAGGCACTGTACAAGCATCACAAATTGAGAGTTTTTGTCCAGGGAGCTTAAATTTAAGTTTGAAATGAGAGACAGCAGGTGGATAAGACAGATGGAGAGGAAACAGAAAAATAGCAGTAAGACAGCTGTAACCAGTGCAATAAGCAGTGGTCACACCAGCTGGCTAATCACTGACAAGTGGTTTCTATCATTAACACAAAGACAAGCTTGAAGGAAGGATTTAAAGTAGAAGTGAGGATTTTTTTTTAAGTTGTTTCCACACAGAAGTGGGAACAGGAAAAAATGACATTGTTTGTGTGAAAAATGCAACAAACAGTAAATCAGAAGCCAGGATTCCAAACAGCATGGCAGTGGAAATCTTCGTCCTCAATGTGTATATACAACTGCAGATGAGGTGAGAATAATGCTTGGAAGTTTTAAAAGTGAGAAGTTGCTTAAAATGAGAGCTCCAATAAGGAGGATTTGTGTTAACACTTTGAGGCAATGAACACCACAATGATTTGTACGAATCCACCTAGAACTACTTTAGATTTGTTTAAGAGAGACAAGTTTAAATGTGGCTAAGAAAGAAGAGGCAAAATCTCCTTGTTTACAGGGATACATAAAGAACTCAGCAGCACCAATTTCAATAGCAGAAGCTGGGAGGTTGAATGGGACTTGGAAATGGATGTTGACGATTGGCATGTCTGCATTTTCACCTCAAAAATAAAAGTCAGAAGGCTTTTTCCTGTTGCAACACACAGACCTTTGTGGACTTCTGATGTTCCCCATACAGAGGATCTGTGTAGAGTCCTGATATCTGATGTCCTGCAGATGATGGATGGCTCTGTCACTAGGGAAACTTCACTCTCTCTTTCTATCAGCATGCAAAAATTATCTGTAGTTAAGAACTTATTTGGGGCAGGTTTTCTATTTGAGAACATAGTTTTTCAGTTTTGGTACTTTATGCTGGTCTCCGAAGCTTGCATCTCTCTCTGTGTATCTCTCTCCTCTCCACAGATGGTTTCAACAGCTTGAGCTCGCCTCTTTGCAGATGATGCCAGATGCTCCCTCTCTAAATGGCAGCTTTAGCTCCCTCCCACCCACGTACACAGAAGCAGGTGATATCAGATGCCCCCTCAACTCCAGGTCTCAGCAAAGTGAGTGCCAACACACACACATACAAGCAATACAGCAGATCTGCATATATTAAACAAACGAAGCCATACATGTTTTCATGAGTTACGACTTGCTGGAAGAACTTCATCTTTCTGGGGCTAATCAATATTTACTCTTCTCTTTGCAACTATTTCTTCTTCTTTCTAAATCAACTGTAAATCGATTAAAATTTAATACTTGGGATTTAAGAGGCTAGTATAAGGTAGTTTGGTTTATATATACGTCACAGATTTACAATAAGATCATTTGTAAGAAAAACATTTATCCCATTTATTTCTGGATCTGTTAGATGTGCTTATTTCAACAGTTACTGGAAAACTAATAAAGCCAGCTTTTGTTTTGATGAAGAAAATTGTGTATATATATTTCCCCTGGAAAAGAAAAAGTGTATATATATTACCCCCAAAAGCTGTAAAAAATGTTTATGTTCAACTTCAGAAATACTACAAAGTTAAATATTTTATTTCTATCTGACATTTAGTGCCCACTAAAAAGTATCTGTATCATATCTACTATTATTATGAAAAAATGTATGAGCGTAAATTGAGGGTGTTAAGAAAAGGTGTTCCTCTGCTGACAATTTGTTTATTTTATATCTTTTAAAAAATTTGCAGACGTCAAACTGTTGGTGCCACTTTTTCTCAAACTTGTAGGCAGAGCATTGCTTATCTCGTCATCCTTTTCCATCTTGTTCTGTAGGTGGTCCTACTTTTCAGGTTCATCTATACAGAAAAATAGAAAGAATTAGATCTGGTGACTAGAAGAAGCCTATTAAGTTCTACACAGCTGTAAGGGTCTAAGCAGTAACTTAAGATTGCAGGACTGAGGGATTTATGTTCTGATATTAAAAGCTTTAAGTGATCCAAATCTATCATTATGGTGCTTACTACAGGGCTGGGATGGCTGACTAAATGACTCAGCTGGGACTCACAGATTACACAGAATTCTAGAGGTCTGTAGGAAAAGACTGCAAATTTTTTGAGTTTCTGTGCTGTTTAAAGTTGACTCCTAGATATAAGACTTGCAATGGTCTATAATCAGTAATTAACCCTGTATTAGTATCCTACAAAACAGAACTTAGTCAAATAAAAACAGATTAATATTTTATCAAATTCTACCAAAAATTTTCTAATGTTCTGTGAAACTTCTTGAAGATACTATAATTCAATATGGAGAGATATGAACAAGATGTCTGGCTTTGGTAAGAAAGTATTTTTTTAAGTCTTTCCAGCATTCTAGAAAAACCGTAACATTATGAGAGGGTTAGTCTTAGAGAAGCATTAGGTGACCCACTCCTTCCATGGGTCAAGAGATCCTGCCAGAAGACTGCTCCAGCATGAGCTTCCCGCAGGGTCACAGTCCTCTTTGAGCATCTTCCTGTTCTGTGTGGGGTCCTCCACAGGCTGGGGGTGGATCTCTCCTCCTCCCACACCCCCATGGGCTGCAGGGGCATAACTGGTCTCACCATGGTCTTCGCCACAGCCTGCAGGGCAGTCTCTGCTCCAGCACCTGAATCACCTCTTCTGCCTCTGTCTTCACTGACCTTGGTGTCTGCAGAGCTATTTCTCTCACATATTCTGACTCCTCTCTTGTCCAGCTGCAACTGCTGTTGCACAAAGGGTTTTTTCCCACAGAAGCTAGGCCTTGTAGATCTCTCACTACCAGAACTTTTCCATGTAAACTCATTATGATCTGTAACAGTCCCCAGAAAGAAGTGCCTTTGGAATACAAAAAATAATACTGAGGCAGACAAAATAAAAAGAGAAAGAAATAATATTATAGTGACAAAGAAGAGATGTGAACTGAGGGCTGGTCCAAATCAAAATAGTACGTTCCTAATATGACTGCCCAAATGACTTGTGTTTTCAATTTGTTTCCTTCTTGCTCTCTAATTACAGTCATTCTGACTTATTTTTTAATAATATACCTGTGCACATGGAGTAAAACTGCCCAGTGCAGGAAAATGGTATTGACAGACGTTTTGCTAGACCATGAAAAGAACTCTCTGGAATACATCTAATTGGTACTCTTGAACTTAGGTGGAAAGGTATTTAAAAGTTACACAATGTTTGAATTAGTTCTTCCTATTTCAGAGAACAGTATTGATTTAGAAAATGTCCTAGGGCTTTCCTGAAAGCTTTGGAGGGTACAAGCACACAGGTGGTTAGGCATATCATCAGAGACTTTATGCTATGTATAATATATTTTAAACACATAGAGAATGCCTGCCTCTAGAGTTGATGTGCTTTTGCAGACCACCTGAAGATAAGCAATAGTTTCAATATGTCAGACCTTTAACATACAATTTATGAGATAACTTTCAGACCTTTTTGATCTAGTTATTTTGATCTGTACAGTAAGGTTGTAGTGACCACAGAAACACTGCAAATGATTGTCTTAGCACTGGGATATTCCAAACAGAGTATCTTCCTGACAGAGATTATAGACTCCACTAAGTCTTTTTCAACAAAATAGCATTTTCAATAGCAAACACTAACTCATCTCTAAATCCTTCTCTTTTGATTCCAGGACCAAAGGATTCAGAATACAGTTTAAATGTCTGGGTTCTTATTTAATCTATTGCACACACACCAAATTCAAAACTGTTATACAGAATTATCTCTCCTTGGATGAGTCAAACTTGTCAGTGTTGTTTCCCATGAGGTCTTGAAAATAGCTATTTCACTGCCCGATAGCATGAAAGTCTCCAGAAATGATCCAAAAGGTAATCATCAATTTAATGGCAAAAATAAAGACCCTTGATCACAGGAGATATTTTAGAGCAGGCTGGATAGCTGACTTCCTTTCTTGTTCCAAAAAAGCTTAGATCTCAATTTAATGAATTCACCTCAGAAGCAAGTGAACCTGCTTCTCAAAATGCTAAAACTTTATCAAGGAATACAGTGAAGTTTTGTTACTGTTGATGAAGCTTTTATTTGTAAATCATCAACCTGAGGGTATTGTAGCTCAATAAAGATTGAATTTTTTTTTTCCAGTATGATGGCTTTTCAATGACTAGAATATGAGACATGGTACAAGTTTGTCATAACTAATCTTTATCCTCACAGTTGAGGAATACATCCAGTGCAGGTAGCTCTGTGTGCGAGCTGCAGGTTGAGCTCTGGGTGGCCGGGAGCCCCAGGCAAGAGACCGGGAACTGCCAATGTTTTGCATGACAAAGGACATGGGGACCTGTGGCCTGACCAGGTGACCGGACACTGGGAGACACAACAGGAGCCAACGGCCCTCAGACTTTCTTTTGCTTACACTGTGAGGGCATATAAGCCCAGGGCTTCCTTTGTTCTGGGTCCCTCCTTGCAGGCACCAGCTTGAGCTGTTGTTATTTTTATTTAATCATTGCACCGTGATTAAATTATTTTAAGGATCTGGACGTCTGAGACTCTGCTGTGGGAAAGCTGGGGTTGAGTTGGTGAGGAAATCACTCAAACCACTTGGTCTGACTGTGTGAGTGGGAGGGGGTGTGTAGCTGTGAAGGGGCTTCAGTCCCAGCTCAAGTGGTGTGAGATTGGCTGCCAGAGTGGCTCCTGGATGGTCAGACAGGGAAGTTTCCTTAACACTCACAACATATGACACATTTTGGATTTTTAGAAAAATTATACAAGATGTGAGTTTTCTTAGAAACAATGACTATATAAAAACTTGCTCTTAGTTACTCATTATGTAAGATAAATATCTTTAACCAGCAGTAAATCCAAGCAAACTTAATAGTGCAGATGTTGGTAATTTCATAAAAACTGTAGGCAAATATTCAAGGACTCATAATCACCATTCTCTAATGACTAAAACTTGGAAATGAGGATATGGGAAAGAAAGAGGAGACAATGGAAAGTAATGATAATAATCTATGAGAAAGCAGCAAATGCAGAAAAGCTGCAAACGTCTGCTGCTGTTCACGGGAAGGATACAGATAACATCCAGTGAATAAACAATGATGTTGTTGTGACAGGGACATTACCATGGGGTGGGAAAGAGAGCTGTATCTATATCCCCTTGGGCTGCTGATTTAGTGTAAATTTTCACAGTTAATTATGGTCTGATACATTTGAAATGAGATGGTTTTGCTCTTTACTGAAATGTAGTGTAAATAAATACAGAAAAAGTAATGTTCCTCAGTGACCTTTATATTGTTTGCTCTCAAGTGGTCTCGTTCTTTGAGACTCAGTCTATTTTGGAGTAGTTTAACTCAGCTTTTAGTCCTTAGTAGACCTATACCAAAGAGTCAGAGCCTGTCTAGAGGGGGAAATCACTAAAATACTTAGGACAATGACGATGTCAAGAATCTGTTTATAATGAGTATGACAGTACAACTTTAGCTTAAGCTCTTCTTGGTCAACAGGTTGGCTGAAAAGCTCTAACTTGCACCATTGTCTTCTTGAAAATGAAGCAACTGACTAAGGTTTGTGTCAAAAGGTAACACTGCAAAAGAAAGCTCAGTTCTCTGTACAACTTTTTCAAGCCTATTTCCTTAGGAACTCTGGCTGAAAACTTGATGAAATGTCAAGTCTTCACAGGTTTGCCCTTAATGAGCAAAACTTCAATTATACTTCAAGGCATTCTACTTCTTTGAGGCTTTTTTTTCCCCCATTCTTGAAACTTTCAGTCTGCAGCCGTTAAAGTGTTTCAGAGACATGGGAGATATTATTGATTTTCCTTTGCAAAAAAAAAAAAAAAAAAAACTCAAACCACTAACTCTAGGGAAAGCATGAATACCAGACTGCTGCATTTTTTGCTTCCAGGTTCTAATTTCTTTATGTCCTTAATCCAGGTGACTCTTACTAATGTTTTTTTCAGGACAAATATTGAAAATTTATACATCCTACCTTCCTTCCAATGTCACAGTTATACATTACAAATAGAAGTAATGAAGCTGAGGGGCTTATCCAGGTTTATGCTGATGCAAAGGAGAAGAAAGCTTGTCTGTGGTCCAATTCACTGACTGCATAGATTTAAACGTCTGTTTTATACTTTTTCTCAAACTTGAAATTTCCTGAAGACAATAATTGGGAAAATACAAACTGTTCTTCTATTCAAAATTGTTCAGCACTATTTTTACCTCCCTTACTATGTCACACACATAACTGTTAGCTACAAAAAGTCATAGAATTTTTTAGAAAGTTTGGGTTTTTTTATCGATTTCAAATTTTAAAATATCTATATTATATTGTATCATGCATAGGAAAGTATCAAGTAGACATTAAATACAATACAGTTGCAGCAACTTTTTTTTCCACATTGACTATGTCTGTTCTTAAGGAGGAGTTTTAACTGGCTTGTCAAAGTATTTCAAATGATCATCCAGCATCTTAGGAAATGCACATAAACACTGACATTTGATCTTACAGTGACTACAAATTTCAAGTGTTAAAATGTATCTAAATTGAATTCATACCAATTTTTATTGTTAGAAGTAAAAAGATTGGGAGTTATGACCTGGGACATGTTTCTCACAAGAGCTACTTCATGTGTAAGGGAAGAAATGCAAAGAAAATCACAACACAGCACTAAATCTGTAAAGATTGGTTAAGATTTAACTGCATAACACAGAGTATTTAAATCCCACCAGTGAAAGAGAGTAAAGGACTCAAAACAGATGTAATTTCAAACATCTTTTCCATCAGTGTTAACTGGTGTCATATTTAATTTCTGGTCAAGTATCTCAAAAACACTGTATTCATGGTATTAAATATGCAACTTACTTAATGGCATCTGTGATTATAATCTATATTGTTAATACACCAGATAAACTGGCTAGGGGGAAAGGACTATTCTCGTCCTCCAGATAAGGAATATATAAATAGTCCATCCTCTTAGCGGTTGCAATGTGACAAGATGTTTGCAAGTCTTTTCAGCTCTAACTGGATTTAGAGATTTAGAGAAAAGCAAAGCAATTACAAAACTACACACATAATTATTGCAGTTTTAGAAGATGATAGGTGTAAAGAAAAGGTTTTTGTGGGCTTTACAGGGAGAGTATGGGAACTTCTATTATTATTTCCTCGCTTTCTGCAGACATTCTATAAAAATATTAATTTACCCATTCCAGAAAGGTGTTGACAGAAGAAAACAAAAGGACTGTCATTGTGCACAGCATGGTGTTCAGCTCTAAATGTAACAAGGCATTGTCCAGTACAACTGCTGTACTTACACAGGTAACAACCCCATGTAGAGAGTATTTTCACTGCAAAGTAAACTCCAACCTGTCAACTGACAGGATTTAAAAGGCAACACATCCTACTTTTGATGTTGACTTTGATTTAAAAACTCATTAAGAATTTTTGAAATGGTTATCCTTCTTATTAAAAAAAATTAAAAAGGAAACTTTCTAGCTATTGGCTAATAAATTAGAATATTGATCTGCTTTTTGTAAAAGTATGTTATAAAAATAAGGAAGGCACTTTTAATAATTCTTATCTAGATTTATATGAAAGTCTCAAAATTACAGTGGTTGTTCTTTCAATGTTGCATTATTCAAGTTGTTTTCAGATTAATATTTATTATTCTTAACAAGCTTTACATATATTTTTAATTTTTAAACTTCCAAATCTCTAAACCTACTGTTATGTCCTCTCATCAGACTGCTAGAATAGAGAAAACAAATCTCACTCTTAAAGTACAGCAGGCGAGACATCAATTTCAGGTACAGTTCAGTTGTCTATCATTTCAATAAGCAGTTTACCCTGTCAATTATTCTAATGCAAGCAAGGTAGCTCTAAGTTTAATATCAATATTAAGTCTGTAAGGCTTTTTAAGTTAAGAGGCATTAACTGCAGACATTAAAAGAAGAAAAAAAATCATTTCCATGCTCTAGAAAACTAGAGAAACTTCTTCAGGGTCTCAGCTAGCTTTTGCTTTCTCCAAGTGGGATACAAGCATGCTACACACGGTATGATTTTCAAGGATTTTTTTTTCTCAGACATGACACAGAAATAGTCCTGTGCTTTGGTAGAAACTATTGTAGATTTTGCTCTTTAAAATACTAGGTCATTTATGCATCTTTCTCCCTATATATTCTAATCTTTAACACTAGCATATATTATAGGGAAAAAAGGAATATGTAAAATAGAATAAAATAGAATAGATACAAAGAGAAATAGCATTCCATAAAGAGAAAGTATTTTTCTGACAAAAACTGAAGAGGCTTCTAACTCTAAGGCATATTAAAAACCTTTGGTTATCAGGCTTGGAAATTACACAGTCCTAAAAAGTGAAAATAAAATCTCCTTAGGAGAAAAAAGAACCAGAAGTTTGGATGACATAAGAAAAGATGTCAGATTCCTAGAACATTGTTTAACTTCAGCCATAATACGCTACCCTTCTGTAAAGTTTGGTTGAAATAGAGCTAAGATAACAAGTTTTTTTGGGAAGTGTGGAGTCGAGAAGACTTCTCTTCTGTTATGTCTTCCAAAACTCCTGCCAGGCAAAATACTTGTCAAAGAGAAAAGAAACAGTGGCTTTGACAGGTTTTGAGTTTGGGCTTTTTTGGTTTTTTGCCTATTGGGTTTTTTGGTTTGTTTTTGTTTTTTGTTTGTTTGTTTGTTTTTTGTTTGTTTTTTGTTTGTTTGGGGTTTTTTTTTATTTTTGGTTGGTTGGTTTTTGGTGGTTTTTTTTGTGGTCTGAGTTTTTTTTACAGGGTATTTATTTTCTTGGAGCTTAATAAACATATATAACATATATACAACCTTCAACTTCTGTAATTTAAGCAGTTCGGAGGTAATTACAAAAGCAAAGCCCAAGGAATAATTCTTCATATTTATATCTGCTTTGTTTATTAAATTCCCAGAAAATCCTGTGTAAAGGTTAAACCTTACTGATTGCAGTTTTAATTTTTTTGGTGATTTTTCAAATAATTAAAACCAGCTGGAAATGTAAATTAAGCATTAGGTTAACATTAATATAAATGTCTCAGTCATGTTCAAGCTAATTGATATTCAACTAATAATGAGCTATAGCAGCATTGGTGCCAATTATTGTAAGGAATTAGCACACCGAGTTAGTCTTAAAAAAGAGGTAATTTTTCATTACTTCTGTTGAGTATTAGCAAAGCAATGTATTTAGTCAGTTTTTAACATCATTCATTATCTGGAAGAAAACAGAAGCAACATATTAATTAAACTTATGTACATGCTTGAGCCTATTGTTAACATTTAGAAGGAACTAAAAAGTGACACAAATTTCAAAGATAGTGTTTTATATAAAATAAATTCTACTGTTAATATTCTTTTTAAATAATTTGAAGAATCAGTCAAAATTCAACTGTTAATGTAGACGAGGAACAGACTGGGACATAAAAAAGACCTGTCTATATAAAATAATTTAGAGAGGAAGGGACCTCAGGATATTTCTAGTCCAGCTCCATGCTCAAATTAGGGTCAATTCTGAGACCAAATCAGGCTGATTAGAGTTGTGTCTAGTCAAACCTTGCTAACCAATAAGGACAGAGACTGTACAGCCTCTTTGGGAAACCTGTTCCTGTGTTAGTCTGGCCTCATGATGAAAAGATTTTTCCTTAATTTCAGTCTGACGCCCTCCTTTTCATAGTTGCTCTCATAGTCTCTTGTTGTTAAGGTCTCCACCTCCCAACTCTTGAGGTTCAAGTCCCTCATCAAATCACCTTTTGTAGTCTTCATCAACTGTAAAGTGGCTCTGAGAGACATTGTCTAGTGACAGGAGATAGACTTTGGCCAAGAGTCAAAGTTCCTGAATCCCTTCTCTTCTGAGCAATGGTAATGGCTGAACTTCTCATGTAGGGTTGAGAATTTGTTTCATTTGCAGGGCATTGCTACTTCACTTCTACTTTCTGTGGTGTCAGAGCAGAGAGCAGTGAACCTCGTTTGCTTCAAGCAGGTCCTACCCCATGCTGTGCTGCAGGGTATGACATTTCTGATAACTCTCTGTCACGCTCATGAGCACTAGATTGTGGACCACATGTTAGTCACAGCCTTCATGCTCCTTCAGCTGCTCATGTAGCTGATCAAGCACTCAGTTTGCTCCTTAAAAGCAGTCTGTTTGGCAGTCACCTCTGCCTGCTTTTGCAATGAAGTAGAAAAGAGAATCCTTTGAACTGTCTTTTGTCATTGGCATAGATTCGGCCGAAAGTTCTGGGTCCATGCATAAAAGAGCAGCTCCAATAAAAGAAATCACTTGTGTCAAGTCAACAGTGCACTCTAACTTCCTCCAAAACAGAACAGTGGGACAAAAAGTAGCCATTCAATCCAGACTATTTATGCACAAATATTACATATTTTATTCTTTTTCAGCAGAAATTTGTGGTTGATTCAGGCCAAGTTAAATAAACTTCAAAAGGACTTCAGAATGCCTTCCCCCCCCCATAAGTCCTGTATTCATTCCTCACCCCCCCAAACACTTCAAATTGTATTAAACAAATAATAATCCCACAACTTTATAGTTGAACCATACTTACTTGTGTGTCAGATATGAGTGTTGCTCACGCTCTCCTAATTATTAGATTTCATTCTTTCTCTAGATGAAAAAGAACAATTCTGGTACAACATTACTTACAGAAGTATATCTTCTTCCAGTGATTCTGTTGGAGTACGTATGTACCTGGAGAGACTGCAGTGTACTAGTAGAAACTCTGTGGAACTTCAGTGGAAGTTGGTGAAAGTGGTGAGAATTTTAGCCTAAAAGGGTGTGAAAGATGTTTTGCACACAAGATAAATAAACAATAAATTAAGCAAGTGACTTACTCTTATCGGGTATTGCTAATATATTCAAGATAACACAAGGAATTCAAATTTAACCATAAGGTTATTACTGGTGAAATAGAAGGAAGGGATTACAAGCTCAGGGGAAAATATTAGCTTTAAGGGATAGAGAATATGTGAATAGTCAGGCATAAGATTACAGAGTGCAAAAACAAGTATCTAATATATATTAGTATTTTAAAAGAGATGATCTGTAATGCATTTTTAAGAAGTAGTACTGCTACAAAACTATACATAAGGAAGTTCAACACAGGATGAATAATTTTCTGGAATTTAAGCCAGTTAAGGCTGCTTTGGCATAGGGATGAATTGCATAGGGTTTCTCCAGCTTTCTGCCTCAAATGTCTGATGTATGTGCTAATCAGTTTTGCTTAAATAAGGGTGTCATGACAGTGCCCATAGATATCATATATTGACCAATCCGTTCAAACTACTTTGTTTTCTGAAATTTTCCTCAGAAAATGAAATAACCATCAAAAGAATAGCATCAATTCCATCAATGCTTCTTAGGAGTATTGGAATTGGGTTATTCCAATGTCATTTCGATTCTTCTTTCTTTATGAGAGAACTATCCCAAACAATTTGCTTAGAAAGTGAAATCTTCTTATTTCATTAAATTGTCTTTCCACATTATGTTGCTGTCAAAAAATGATGATATATAAGTGCCATCAAACACGGCAAATTTGTTTTCATTAGGAAGCTTTTCAATTGTGTTTGTGTGTTGCTTCATAATCTTCTTATATGTAACCTCTAGGAACTGCAGGGAGACGAGAGGCACACAGATCGCCTGCTTGCTTTTTATTTCTCCTCCTGAGATTTCGATACTGCTTCCAGCATGTTTAACATAATCTTTGCACAAACAAATCCCCTCTTTTGTCTTACTAAGCTTTATCTATCAAGCCCATTTCAAGACTTTGGATATGAATAATATAATGATATGAATTTTAAGATTTTATAAGCTTTATGCAGAAGGAGAATACTAATGTGTCTTATAGGAGCATATAGAAGACCAGTACCATATTGATATTTCATATTCCAGTTGCAAGACGGTTTATTGATTTTCCTAAACTTACACCCAGAATGTATTAGAACCATAAAGGACCCCAAATATGCATAAATTGTTTTTATATATTCAGAGTTATAAAATAGTATAAGGAGCAAATAAACAAGCAGAAAGTCAAAAGGACTTAGTGTTAAGAAAATGCATTACGGATGGCTTAACATTTTCGATGTAATTGTTTCAAAACAATATTAATGCTTACTTGTGATCTTATAAATATTTTAATTTATACAGTGCTCAGAATAATAGCTTTATTCTATGAATTAAAAAAAGGGCCAAAACATGTAAGAAAAAAATGTAAATTGCTAAAGAGGAAAATAATAAATAGCTTTTTTAAAAACAAATATGTTTTCTGTGAAAAACCTTGGAGAAAAAAATTTTAGTATGTGAATATACAGGTCATTAATCTATCCAGTTCTGAAATCTTACTGAGTTTGTGTTAATATAAAATAAGATATTTTTCTTCCCTTTTATGTATTATTTTAATTTAATTTTTTATTAGCAGATAATCTTAAAAAAACATGCCCTTGGGAGTGGTAAAGCAAATTTAGCTATTACTTTATAATGGAGATGCTCAAGGGGACTACAAACATTTTCAGAACCGGTACACTGTATTTCAGAAACATTAGGAAATGGTTTGGTTTATGTTCATATTTAAGTCTGTCTTTTTTTTTTTTTT
>VWZT01014156.1:31202-50961 GCA_013397055.1 Pachycephala philippinensis
TTTTAAATTCCGAAAGGAATTGTATATATTGTATATATTCTATTTACCCTTTACTCAACTCTCGGCAGGTCCCTGGTTTAAAAGTATGCTACGAAAAAGCACATGTATATTTATAAGGAATAAACAGTATTTAGACCAGGGACAATATTTTTTATTGCATTTATATTTCTTTGTAAGTTTGGGGTATTTTATTGTCCAAGAAAATTAGAGGTTTATAGTACGGGCTGGTTCAAGGCCCAGTGCTGAAAGGCTCTGTGCATTAACATCTCTATACATCTCTGCAAAAGGCACTCCACTGCTGACTTACAGCACCTCTGCTGCTCTCATACTGCTTGTGGACACTTTCTCTGAGCCAAGGCTGTCAGATTTGCATTGAGTTGTGTGGTGGGTTTTGAACTAACGAGCCTTCCGGTGAGGACTACAATAAGATCACCAAAATAAATCCACACTTTGTCTAACCTGGAAGTAAAAGTAATGTAAACCAGACATACTAGTCCTTTCTTTGACTACTTCAGTGACCCTAACACTTACACTCATTTTGAAAACAAAGATGTGATTTCTGTACTTTCACACCTTCCTTAGTGTCAGTCAGCTTCTGAATGAAGCTCCTAAATTTACTGTAAATGATGTTGGAATTGGGACACTTACTACTTTCTGTAAAAAAATGGATGTGTAGATGGGAAATCTGTGATTCCAGATCTCCATCTGAGATCCTATTCTCTTTTTTTCTATGCCAAAAAAACCCTTTATTGTTGAACTAGAGTGAGAAATCCTGGCTTAGGAGAGGTTTAAGTGCTGTTAAAAGTCTCTGAGAGTAAAGTTAGCTGAAGTTGAATGTGATGAGCAAGAGGAACTGGGAGAGTTTGGCAATTCCAGACTCATGAAAGCCTTTGATGCTGAAACTTAGCTATAGTCCTTGATTATTAATATCACTATGTGACAAAGACAAGTTTCATAGCAGGTAAATAGACAATCAGTTTTCATGTCCTGTTGTCTCATGTCAGCTTATACTGAAAATATTTGTGGAAAATTTAACTCTTCTTTTCTTTTGTAGTTATCCCTTTAGAATCTTATTTCTGAACCTACTTGGTACCTGAACCTCATAAACTAAAAAGATAGCCAGTATTTAACTACTCCAGATGAGAGGCTTCAGTTAATCAGAGCAGTACAACTTTTTCAGAATTTATAAACCATTCATACACAGATTAGAAAATTCTACTACTCAAAACATCTTACAATTTAGCTACTTAATATCCTTGTTGTGTACCTAATTCCAGTGACACACACTGAGAAGACAATTGGATGGGTGGAAAAAAACCCATGTAAATGTTTTTACCATATCTGCAACATTTGATTTCAAGAGGAAAAAACTGGGAAAGAGTTATGCATGCATGCAAAAAATTCAGCAAAATGAAATTCTAACTTCCTTTTCCAAAGTTAAATATGCAGGTTAAAACTTCATGTATGAGTTGTATATATATGACTTGTATTCTTTTTATTTGTCTGCTCACCAAGACATTATTTGACAACCTCCTTTGAGAATAGGATTACATTTCCTGATTCCTCTTATTTTAGAAGACCAATTGCAGAGCTCTGACTCAAACTCTCTTCAAGTCATGCAGCATAGTTTATTTCTAGAAATCACTATAAAGCTTTCTCTGACACCTTAGATTGCATTCAGTTTCATTCTCTCAAAAACCCTTAAATTTTTAATTGGTTCATCAGAACAGTTTTGTTCCTTTTATCGTGCTGTGTCATAACCCTTTTGTTCCTCTTAAGATTCAGCTTTACAAGAGGGGAGAGGGGAGGGAGAATCTATTCACTCCAGATTATTTCGAGGGAATGTCTCTTCACTCACATTTGTTGGCGAGCCAACAGACTAAGTTTTCCTCATTTAAAGCTAAAATATTCTTCTCTTTAGGGCTCTGTTCAGACAGTTTCCTGACACCAACTTGAGATTTGACATTTTGCTGGCACTCCAAGCTGCACACCAAGCCTGTGTGTTTGAGAGTTCCTGGCACTTCACTGTATGGATCAGTTCCTGTGTAATCTAACAGCATGGTGTAATTTTTATGACGTATTTCTGGTAGAGAAAAGGATTGATTAATAGCAATAAATGCATTTTTCCCACTTCTTCTCTCCTGCAGGTCTGAATGTCAAAGGCACTAACAAGAGTGTCATGGATATTAAGAATATCTTAATAGGGATGAACTAGAGTGTCCTTAATGGATTTTATTTTCGTCTGTGAAGTAATGACTGTAATTTTTAGTCCAAATTGCCTTTAGAAATCATAATATATCCTTCAGAAACATAGCTTAAAACTAGATTGCTAAAAATAAATTTATAACTGTTCATTGTCAAATAGTAAAAAATGAAATATATAATGACATAAGAAATTCTAGGTGCAAAGTTTTACTGAAAAGCATTTGTTCAACTACATGAATTTTAAAAACACAAAATATCTGCTTTTAAGAAAATGGTTGAACAACACATCTTCAGATGTTGTTCTATTTGAGAGGTATTACATTTAGCCGATTAAACTGCAGAAAAGAGATTGCATTGATTGTAAGGCAACTCTTGACACTAAGTAAACTATGAAAAGCTTTACAGGATAACACATACTTAAATTAATTTTCACTTTAAAAATATCCTATTAAGTATTACACTTGTATACAAATATTGAAAGATTGAAGTTTGAAAATGAGAGTTTTTTTGTAGTAGCATAACATGTAATGTCAATACCTCAAGTGCTGCAAGATACTTGAAAGTATCTACAGAGTTAAAAAATTAATATTTTATTATACAATTAAAAATTGTCCTTTAAACCTTTCCCAGAATTAAATGAGAAACATACAATTCATCTTCACATATTATGTCTTTTTCTTAAATTGCTGCCAGTCAGATGCAACTCATCTCAAAGTAATTTCTGATGAATTTGCTCATACTCTTGGGATTGAGATTAACTGATTCTACATGCAAGAGGAACTTTGCAATGTTCCAATTACAGAAGACTTATGTCACACCACATCACACACTGAGTTATTATAACACAGAAAGAAGCAGATTTTCAAGAACAGGTGCAATAGCATAATGCAGACTATGTTGATGCCACTGCTACTTGAAAGGACAAATACCTATCAGAAAAAAATTGTTAAATTCTTGTCACAAACTAGTAAATCAGTCATTTTGAAAGTATTTAAATAGAATTGTCTTGCATAGCTGTTTTTCGGTAAATATACTGACTAAATAATTTTGAAATTCACTGGTGAAATAGAAAAAACACCACAAAAAACTATATGGAGTTTTTTTTCAAAGGATTATGGAAATTAATTAATTAAAATTCTTGTTTTCCCTTTTTCCTGTATGCAAGACAATTCTATATTTTACTAGATATATAATTTAATTTTCATTAGGGGTCTGAAGGAAATACTGTGCTTACTTACGGCACACTCCCAGTGACAATCATACTAGCACTAATTTCTCCATGCAAAATCCCAATACTTCCTATCTTTATCTCTTTCCAACACACTATCTAGGATAGAAAAACTTATTTTAATGATCCAAGCAGGAAGCTTATTGAATATATCACCTGAGACACAGTGGCTATATATGTAGAGATCATATTAACTGTTCTCATTCACCAGTGTACAAGCATATGCACTGTTAAACAGTAAAACCAGAATTTAATTTACTAGCATGGACATATTCAGACTTTTCAAACAAGCTAAGATGCTGTGTAAATCTATTCTTGCATCATTCTGTTTCTAAGATACTTTGTGATTGAGAAAAGTCCTTAGATTGATGGACCCTGTGAGCCTTTTAATTTTAAAAGGATCTATACTGGTGGTTGGACTAAATGATCTGCAGAGGTCCCTTCCAGCCCTAACTATTCTATGACTCTGATTCTGTGGTTCTCTGGATATCCTGTAGTCCTCAGAGCTGCCAATAGCCTCTGCAAGCATTTATATGGCAATCCCTTCTAACAGACTTCTGGCAAGATTCAACTGTGTATTCAGATAACCAACTAGCTATCTATAAGATAAGTATCTGAAAATAAGATGGGTGCCTAAGCTTCTGTTATACTCAATAATGATTTAGTAGATGACATTGATGGAGCCTACAAAACAATTTTGCTGTCCTTAAATTATATAACTATTGGAAAGTACCAGTATTGCATACTGTGACTGTAGTGCCATTTGAACTACCCTAAGTTTTCCCCTGGCTGGTATGACAAAACATAAACAGGACATCATTGCTTTGTGGGTTGATAGCTAGAGGCCAAACTTAAATGCACTCAGTGCTCAGGACATTGAATCCTTTTACTGAGAAATTCAGATGTATGAAAATAGGCATTTAGTGCTATTTGTGTTCCCATATTTGCCTCAATCTCCTACCGGAGCAAGTTTCAGATATCTCTTGCCTTTGATATTTGTAATCCCTTTATATATGACCTGGGTTTCTTAGGGAGACTAGGTTCTCATGTGTGAGCAAGTAATTGCATTAGCTGAGTCGGTCTCTAGATTCCTTTAAATGCATAGTTTAAATTCACTGCCTATAAGGGCAGTGTAAGTATTTAGAACATATTCAGACATATCAATATAAAAATGTAGGTGTCCATCTCAGACTGAACCCTAAACCCTGGACAGTTTAAAGCACTGTACACACCTAGATGTGAGAAACTCACCTCAGTGTGTCTGCATCTGGAGCAGAGTGCTCCGATCTTCCACCTGTCTTTCACAACCACCTCCTACACATGGCCTTGGAAAGACACTTAGCTGATAATATTTCAATGACTCTACTAAGCCAAGTATGCAGTAGAACACACATTTGCTACATGGAAGGGAAAAAAAAAATAAGAAGGAAACGAAGGAAAAAAATAAGATCCATTTGTATGTTTTTAAAAATACAAAAGAAATGATTCATCTTTAATTGAAACTTTATCTTCATTCATAGCCATCCAAGAAATCTTGAAGGTTCATTAACAGTAAGAATTTAAAGCTTAATCTTGTAGGGCTAGAATTTGAACTCTGGATAAGACATAAGTTTTTCCATTTGGAAAAAACATATATTTTATGAACAAGTGCTTTCTGTGACTCATTATACAGCTCTGGCAACTTTTGTGGTAAGGTATGTATCAGTCAAGAAATAAATTAATCTCAGCACATCATCAACAAAAAATAATCTTCACTTTAAATTTATTTAATTTTATGAAGAAGCTTTCTCATTTAAAAATGTAAATGGATATTGTCTTCACTATTTATTATTCTTAAAGCAACAATAGTTAACGATCAAGAAAGGTATAGGCCTAGGGCTGAAATGCTCTTCATGTTTTAACAAATATGTATAATATGAAGAATTTACATTGCTGAATCCACAATATTTTCCACCAACACTAGGAGAAACAACTAAACAAGTAAAAATTAAACAAAACAAATAAAAATCAGAAGAACCCCTGTCACCTGTATTACCATTTTTATTGTCTAATACTTACTACATTAGAGGAGTATGATTATCCAATGAAACAACTTTTACCAGTGAAATAAGTAAGAGCATTCCCAAGTTGATGGAAATTGCATACTATAATTATACATAGATTAAACTTTTTCATCCTATTGTGACGACTTCAAAAGGAGTCCTAATCTGTAGTGCGTGGGAATTTTGAATATTTTATGCAGGTGGAAAGAAAGATAACAAATATTCAGACAAGTATACTAATTGTCTTTTTTTTAGTGTTTTTGTTTTGTTTTTTTTTTTTTTCTTTATTTCAACAACTATATTTCATTATGTCTTTTTTATGCATCTCATTCTCACTTCATAGTTGCTGCCTTGGCTCATTTAGGTCATTGAAAGATTTTTTTTCACCAAGGAAATGTCAAAATGCTGCCATAATATTCACTAATTATCAGAAATACTCTGAGATTATTGAAAAAATAAATGTTTTTACTTAAAAAATTAAAGCAAATAAAAACTCCAAACCAAAGCAAAACAAAAAAATCCAAGCAAAACAAAAGAAAACCATAATGATGCTTTACCTCATAGCCATCTATAATGACAATGCTGTTGGCTCCAAAGTGATATTTCAGTTCATTAGAGACTTTAAGCTGATTTCTCTACAAAAGTTGAGACAGACAAGACTGGCTTTCTGTTCAGATGAGAATAAGATTATCCATTAGGGGTTCCTAAGGTGACTGACAGATGTTTTACCTTCATGAAATAAAATTTTTTCAGTCATGTTTACTAGATTTAGTTAAATAAATAAAGATGAATAGGCATCTGTTTCTTCATCTTGTGGAGTGGTTCTGTAAAGTTTTTTACATAGACTTAAAAAATTGGCACCAAAAGGATATGTCACCAGTAAATAAAGTAAACAGAAACTCATCTGTGCAGGAGGCTACCAAATAAGCATATTTCCTTTAAATTATGCGGATTACAAGATGTATTTTTAAGAGATGTGTCAATTTTACTAACTGTTATGACTGACTTGCTTCTTCTTTAAACTAC
The DNA here is from genome assembly GCA_013397055.1 of Pachycephala philippinensis. NCBI lineage: Eukaryota > Metazoa > Chordata > Aves > Passeriformes > Pachycephala > Pachycephala philippinensis. The sequence goes on from VWZT01014156.1 coordinate 37,704, forward strand.
TTATTTTTTATTTCCTATAGCTGTTTGGTTTGGTTGTGTTTTTTATTTATTTGCTTGCTTTTGCTTTTTTACCCCCAAGATTTCAGCAATGTGTTAATTATAATCTGGAACGCAAAATGCTTATATGTGGCAGAATTTCTTTGTGGTATTAATTAAAATGTCCTAAATTATGGATAAAGCTCCCACACTCCTGGAGCCTCTTATTTGTGTTAATCAGCACCTTAATGCCTAGTTGTGCTTGTCTCCTGCCAAAGATTAGAGGTGTAAACAACTCTTTTGAGTTTTATTTAAAGATGTACAATGTCATTTTGGATATGTCTGAAGACTAGTTTTAAAGTGATCCACAGTTCAGTGTGGTAGCTTTTTGTGACACAAGAAAATCTAGCTACAGGTTGCAGAGCCTTAAAAATAGGATAGCTAATTGGACTGAGTTCCTCCAACTGACTTCTACTTTTAATGTTTCCAATTAACATAAGATTTTGTTTTCCTTCACAGAATAAATGAAGTAGAGAGAGCAGGAGGGATCTAATCTGGGTTTATTTAAGATACTCAAGCCAAAGAGTGAGTTGCTACCAACAACCATCCTTGCAGTGAACTCTGATGCATTTCCAGTTCAGACCAACACAAGTTTCATCCTTATGTGCTTCTCTAAACTGATATTTATGTTTCTGCATGATGCAGTGTAAAGCCACAGAGATTTTCCCATCCAACTCCCATTGCTAAATGCATCCTTCTCAGCAGAACTGGAAAGCACTTGGTATTTAAACCCATGAAAATACAGTATATGAAAAAAATGAAATTAAGAACCCTGATTATTAGTGCCAAATACTAAGTTCTTAGTTGCTTACAATTAATTAGCACAGTTAATTAACAGACAATAATCAAATAGACAGGCAGGGTAGGTCCTATCGTTTCTCAGTGTAGAGGCCATGTAGTGAAGAGAGACTTAACACCTACAGCTTTAAATTTTCAATTCTGTTTGTTCTCTGCTGCCCTGCTGCAGCACAGGCTTCAAATCTATTTCTGGTGTTTCACCACAGTTTATCTCTTTTTCTCCAAAATTACAGTGAGTGTTAGTGAGAAGTTTTAGAGGAGCCGTAAGTGAACTGGCCTAAGAAAATGAGCGATTTCATTGACATGGCAACAAAGTAAAAGATGAAGATAAACTCATGACAGCTCTGACAAATCTGTCCTTCACAGGAAAAGTACTACAAAATATTTTGTACCTACTAATTCTTCCTATTAATAGGTGAATATCTACATTTTGCAGAGCCAGTAGAGCACTAGACACCATTTTTTCAGTTGCTTGGGAAGGCAAATACCACCATCACAAACATTGCCCCTTCTTCCTCTCCCACCCTTTGATTTTTCATTGCAGAACACAATATCATATGTCAAGGAATATCTCTTTGGTCAGTTAGGGCCAGCTGTCCAGATTGTGTTCCCTCCAAAAGTCTCACCCCCTAACTACTTACTTTTGGGCTGGGAAGGGAGAAAAAGTAGAAGACTTGATGCTGTGCAAGAACAATTTGGCAAAATCCAAACCAAAACATGCTATCAAACACCAATTTAGCCACAAATACAAAGCAGAGCAGTGTATGGGCTGCTATGAAGGAAGGTGTCTTAATCCCAGCCAACCCCAGTACATTTACTAAGTTAGAGCTTTAACAAAGCCATGTAGGAACAAATGCTGACTATATGTTCGTGTACAAATGGAAATCTTACTTGTAGCACTGAGAAGAAAAAAATATTTGTTTTACCCATTTTAAAAGAAGATATATTCAAAGTTTCTATTTGCAGTTTAATTTTATCTAATGCATCATCTTGCAGAAAAATACTACTTATATCTTGATCTTTGCAGGTAAATATTTTTCAGGAACAAATTATACCATATTGCATAAATACCAGGCACTTTTAAATGTTACAGAAATTTCTTAAAATCACACAAATCAGGAAATCAGGAAAAAAATATACATGGCTTTAATAAATGTAGAAACTATGTTTTGGTTATAAAAATATAAATAAATGCTTCATTACACAAGTAACCTCGAACTTGGACCATGATGGATACTGTAGTTAATTAAAATGTATGCTGAGGTAATGTATTGCATTGGAAATGGAAACATTTAGATGAAAAGGTGGGAAATGGATTGGGTAATGAGTAATGTGGTCCATCTTTTGAAAGCACGATAATGAAAAGGACTCATAGAGACAGATGAGGTCGTTGTACAGAGTTTAGCATTTATATACATATCAGTGCAAATTTTCAGGTGTGTTTTTGTTTTGATTTGTTTCAGTGACTTGAATGGTATTACTCAGACAAGCAGGTAGATATATTTTTAAAGAAAAACTTCAAGCAAAATTTTTTGAGTCTATGCAATTTAAAAATAATTTTAAAGTTTATAATTAAAAAATAAAACATGAAAAATAATTCATAATCTTTATATATTAAATAATATTTCTTTCCACAGACATCTTTCATTCTCCATCTCCTCTGAATAGATTGCAATCTCACCTACTGAGTGATTTGTTTTTCCACTTTTATGATTTTTCTTTCAGATAATATTACAAAATCCTTAATTTTTAAGAAAGTTCCATTTAATTTATTTTAAATTACAAAAGAAAAATGGAAATGTTTAAGACATATACGGAAAAGGATAAAAGAATCCTAAATATTACACCTTTTGCTGCTTAGGGTGACAGATGCATTGATGCAGATAAAGAAAACAAAGAACTAAAAAGGAAAAGTAATAGAAAGGTAAAAGGAAAAGAAGAAAATTAAATAAACATGAACTTCATTTTTCATGCATCAAATGCATCACAAGCTGCAAATGCATCGAATACGCATTTGATCTCACTTTAGAATTATATCTGCTCATTTTCATAAGCTCTTTTTACAATCAAAATATACAGTAGAAAGCATTTATAAACTCTGAATATTATATCTTTTTTATCTAGATAAATAAATAGCTAAATATGCATTTCTATAAAATAGCCTCAATTCTTCAGCATAAATTGCCCAGCCAGGGGTTAATTACAACAAATTTTTGATCTTTAACCCGGTCCAAGACATCTAGCACTACTGAACAATCTGTATGGCTTTAGATGAGTCACTGTATAGTGTAAGCAAGAATGTTAGGGACTAGAATAACAGAAAAAGGTAAATAAACTTCAAACCAGTTACTGAATGGAGACAATTATCAAGGAGGTCTTCAGGCATCAAGGACAATGAAGAATTAGGAAACTAAAAAACTAGATGTTTTCAAATTATGTTAGGAGCACAAGAAAACTCAGAAATAACATAGTCTCAAAATAAGAGAGATGGGGCAATATTTTACACAATTATTAGGAAAGTGTAGAAATGAGAAGACCTATATATATCTGAAAACAAAAGAGAATTATTAAAGGACTAGTTATACGGGTATTGACTGTTCTTTAGTTGTACTGACAATATGAGTTGACTTACATCAAGATAAAAGTAATACCAACATGAAAAAAGAGATTAATTTCAAGGTACTGGTCTGTATCATCTTACTTTTGTTCAATGACATCTGAAGGCAGTTTCTAAGATGAAGTTAAATGACAATATATGGCAAGACAACTAGTTAAATGTTCTTACGCTTCTGGTCCCCTGCTAGTCATCAGCCATTGAAGATATTGATTACAAAGGAGAATGATGCATATTGCTAGCAAACCTGACAGCAGCATTTGAACACATCATTCAGTATTGAATAACATAGAGCTACTTGTCAAAGCAGAAAATGTTTCTGTCCACAAGGTCTTGACAATTATTATCTTTTTCACGAATTTTAAGAACAGCGAATATCTTAAAGCTCTGTCAGAAATACTCAGGTGATCCGAAACACGTGTAAGGATGCCAGATGTTTTCTGACCACAGCAGCTTTCAGATGACATTAAGGATTGATTAAAGAAAATTTTCAGACTTCATTATGGCATATTAATTTTTCTTTTGTAAACCAACATAAAGAAAACTACTTAGAAATAGCCTTATTTAATGTCCAATGGGTGTTTAATCCAATTAATGTTAGTCCCTGTCCTTTCCATAATGAAATGAGTTTTGCTTTCAATATAAGAAATAGCTTATTTCTTTGGAAGATTTTTAAATATAAGTTTCTTAATTGCCATTTACTCTTGCTATTACTCTATTATCAGGAGATTTAAATAAAACAAACTGCTCTCCGCATTGTTTCTCTCTCAGACAAAAAAGAAAATATTCAAGACACGGAATGTGCCACTCAGAGCATTGTAGAACTACTTGACCCTGCTTATTATGTTAGCATTATTTCAGATACCATTAAATCAGGGTAAGGTTAGCAGGTTAACAATGCATCACCATTACTTCAGTTGCCAGTGAACAGAAAAATACTTTCCAACATCTAATGGAGCTCTGTCTTTTCTATTTCCAAAACATATGAAATCCGTGATCACTTTGACCATTGACTTATTTACTGCATTAAAAAAAAAAGTGAAACTAACCTCTTAGCATCCTTGTGTTTTTTCAAAGCCTTCTCTTTTTAAGGGAGAGAGAAGAGCTTTATTTCTATTGCATGATAACTTTTTTAAAAAAAGATATAGTCTTGCATCAAACACATTCTCATTAAAACCTTAAGCAAGTAAGTTTTCCATGCCTTCTGCATTACAGAACAGAGATGAGGGGAGAGAGAAAAATGTTATTTGTTGAACATTCTTTTTTTGGTTTTTTGTGATGAAAATTTATCCACCCAGAAAAAAAGGAAAAGGGTAAAAAATAGTTAATTGTTTGAGAAATAGACAATGTGTGTGCCTTACTATAATGCCGTGCTCAGAAATGAATTAATGAGGTTAAAGAAAAAAAAAAAAAGAAGAAGAAGAAAGAAAAATAAAAAAGAGTTTTAGGAACCTGGCAAAACATCAAGTAGTAGAAATGTTAAATAAATCAACACAGTAATTACGCAAGGTACTTACCTCAAGTCAGTAGCTTGTTTCATTAGACCAGAATAGCCAATGACAAATTCACAAAGTAGTAGTCAGTCATCAATCTATTGAGTTTTTACATCAGTGCCACAAAAATTATTCCTTTTTCTCTCCTTTTACTCATCATACAACCACAGTCCCAGAGCAAAGTAGGTGAAAAATTACAACATCAAAAACAACCTAGTATGTAGGTGGCTTATTCCTAATAATATAGACATTTAGTTTTCTGGGAAAATGAAGACTCCAGTACTCACTGGAAAATGTGGGTTTTTTTAATGAGTCACACATGTTGTGTATCTTGGAGATATTAATTAGGAAATAAAAGTTCAAAATATTTTCTGACATTGTTATAGCAAACCTGTATTTTCTTTCTTATTTGAAGAAATGTATGGAAAATGTCTACAGTGGTGTCTTTTCAGCATAAAAGATGCACTAAAAAGACAGTGTTATACTTCATAAGGTATTGACTCTAACATGTTAAAGAGATAAGTGTGAAAAAGCTGATGAAACCTAACTATTTTTCCGACAAAAATTTCAAATGCATAACAAGTCTTACTACTTCAAATTGACTGTTTTTTTTTAAAGGTAGTTTGTAGTTAGGAGGCCATAAAACATATCTACCGTATATTTATTATGTAATTTGTTCTTTTCATAGTGAAATTAGTGTAAAATCTTTACTGGACTTAACTTATTTGAGTGATCTAAAGATTGGGCATAAAGAGAATAAAAACTCTTGGTGCAGTTTCTTTAGCTTCAGAAAAAAACCAGAAGTGTTCTGTCCAAAAGCTCAAATTAGCTTCTTTAAAATAGTACTGTGTGTTGTTTTCCCTAAGCTAACAGAGCTATTAGCTTTATTTAAAGTTCAAAACCAGACTTTTTAAACTACAAAATGGACAATATGCTCCTGAAATTTTAAGAATGAAAACCATGTGATTTACATCATGAGAGCTTTACTTAATATTGTTATAAATAGTAAAGGAGGTTATAAGAGCAGAGTAGGCATAGATAGATTCTTCATATGCTGTGTTTTTGTCTTCTGATGCATCATCATAAGAAAAATAATAGTATAAATTACCTGCCAAGATGAATTAATTTGTAAAGAACCAATTTAATAAAAGCTCCCAGTGGTTAAAGAATTAAATCAAAGAAAGGAATTTGTTCTACTTAGAAGTAAATTTATGAACAACACCTATTAGAGGTAATGAAATGCATTATTAACTTTAATGTTGTGAGTGAAAAATAACTACCCATTGAAAAACAAGTCACTTTGAAACAGTAAGACTTGATACAAATTTGCAAATTTGATAGAAAAAGTAGTTAGATACCATAGATATGTTCTTGCAGTAGCCATACTAATGGTTCAATACAGAGAAAGTTACTCTTTTATTACATGGATCTTTTTTGGTTATTGAAGATTACAAATAGTAGGTAAATAAAAGCAATGTCTTCTAAGAAGACTTAGTGATGACATTAGAAATGTTCATTTTAGCTTGACATGATTTTGTACGTTGCCTACACCACCAATGTCTATTTATTCACCATCATCATACTATTAGTGCTCTTGTCCAAATATGTTTTAGGGTTTTTTTATTCATAACAAAATAGGTATAATCAGAGGGTGAAGAACAAATACAGAGCAAAACAGGGTTAAATAATTTTAAATCAAATACCTTCATAAATGAAGAACTGGAGAACCTAACACTTGTGTGAGCTTGTGTCTTCTGGACTGTGAAGACTTATATGCAGGGCTGCAATTAGATGTCACAATAGAGCGGTGTCTAAAAGGTTTTAGTCTTTACCCACTAAATCAATAAAATCATGCAGTACATGACTAACCTTTTCCTTAATATTTGCTGTGGTTTTGGGATCCATAATATCAATGGAAGGAACTGTTTTTTAGGCTTATTAATATTTTCATAAAAAATATTTTTTCTGGCTGCCTTGGGTTTTAATCAGCAAGATCTGCTGGACCTTTGCCTAGGTTCTCCTTTAGCTGGTTACAGAAGCAGACAAAAGCTCACATGGAGAGTACTCATGGCAGCTCTCTGTGTTCAGAGAAGTGTAAATACATCCATAGCTTGATCCCCCAAAGACATGACCATGTCATCCTATCCATGAACAACCACTGAAGTCCATCAGTGATACAGAAAGGACAACATACTGCACGTATTTAATTTGTAGTGTGAAGTTTTGGTGGTGGTGGGGACTACAGGGGTGTCTCCTGTGAGAAGCTGCCAGAAACTTCCCCAATATCTAAGAGAGCCAATGCTAGTTGACTCCAAGATGGACACACCATTGGCGAAGGCTGAACCCATCAGTGTTTCTGGAATAACAGATTCAGAAGAGGGAAAAAGTTATTGCTCAAGAACAAATTGCAGCTGGAGAGAGGAGTGTGAACATGTGAGAGAAACAGCTCTGCAGACACCAAGGTCAGCAAAGGAGAGGCAGGAGGTGCTCCACAGGCTGAAGCAGTGATTCCTCTGTAGCCTCTGGTACAGACCGTGTTGAGGCAGCTGTGGCCCTGCAGCCCCTGAAGGTCCACAGTGAAGCAGAGATTCATCTGCAGCCCAAGGAGGACCCACACCAGAGCAGGTGGATACCCAAAGGAGGCTGTGATCCTTGGGGAAGACCATGTAGGACCTGTGGATCCTTGGAGAGAGGAGCCCATGCTGGAGCAGGTCTGTTGGCAGGACTTGTGACCCACAGGAGGCTCACACTGGGGCTGCCTGTTCCTGAAGAACTGGATCCCATGGAATGGACCCACACCAGAGAAGTTTGAGAAGGAACCATGTTGGAGAAGCTAATGAAGGAGTGTCTCTGATGTGAGGAATCCCATGTTTGAGCAGAGGAAAAGTGTGAGGAGTCCTCCTCCTGAGGAGGAAGGAGGGGCAGAGAAAACATGCAATGAACTGACTTCAGCCCCTATTCTCCATCCTCCTGGGGGGCTCAGAGGAAGAAGAGAATTTGAGAGTAAAGTTAAGCCCAGGAAAAAGGGAAGGGTGGGTTGAAGGTGATTTTTAAGATTTTTTTTCAGTTCTTGTTACTTTACTCTGATTCAACTGATAATAAGTTAAACTAACTTCCCTAAGTCAAGTCCATTTTGCTTGTGATGGTAATTGCTGAGTGATCTCTCCCAGTCCCTACCTCAGCCTATGAGACTTTGTATTTTCTCTCCCTTGTCCAGCTGAGGAGTGCAGTGATAGAGCATTTTTGGTGGGCAGCTGGTGTCCAGCCAGGGTCAGCCCAACACACTGCAATACATGAGTAGATTTACAGCACTGTGTTTAACTATAGCTATTGATAAGTTACAGATGACATTTCTGCCCTGTTCTAATCATCCTCCAAATAATGCGGTGAAACCAAGTTTATTTTGCAACATATCTAGGTAAACCCTTGTGTTGTTTGAGCTAATTAAGTTCTCTGTGTTTTCTTTTATCTTTAGTCCTTTGAGGAATAGGAGAGTATTGTATCATTGTTTTTCCGTGACTACATTTTTATTACATCTAGGACATTATGTGTTTTTTCGTCACAATTAATTACTATTAATTTAATAGCTTTACAACCTTTGATAATTTTTTTTTTTTTATCAAGAGTACACACTGACTCCCAAAAAGGACTGTAGAACTTATCTGCCATAAAATTAAAGGCATTTGAAATCAACAAATTTTCAAGTTCATTGAACTGATATAATCAGGCTATGTTTCATGGAAAATACTTTCACACCATTGAAAAAGCAAAGGTCAGTATTGATTTTAAAAGGTTTTGTGCTGCCTTCTAGATTGCGAAACTATGAGATTACACTGTGAACAAATGAATATAAATGTAGACATCTCTGTTACTGTTGAGGGATATAACATCACTGGTTTACTAGATGATTAGATATAAGATATAATTGTCTCTAATCTTGTGTAACATTTGAAGTAAAAGATTGTTACTTTTCAGAGAAGCCTTTGGCAAAAAGCAGTGATAGAAGTCAAGTCTCCATTTATCTTGTATTAACAGTGGCAAACACTGTCCTTTTTATTTCAAGGAGTTAATTCACAGGAAGTTATTTCTTGGAAATATTATTGTCTTTTGTTAGGGATTTCTCAGTACTAGATCTAAGTATTGGTTCTTGAAGTTCAATGCAGTGTTAGAGATGAAGAATCAAGTGTATTGCAAAGTCTTACACTTTGGTATCTATGGTGGTATCTTTGGTGTCTGCATATAGGTATGTATTTATTTCAGAGTAAGGGTATGCAAAGATGTGGAATATATCAGATGATGGCTCAGCTTCATTGCTGTTGCCTCCAGCAATGAGGACAATGACAGAATTCACTGACATTTATTCACTTTTAACAGATCTGTTATTTTCATGTATTTGCCTTCCAGGAAAAAAATTCCAAATAAAAAGCATGTGATTTTAAAGGTGTTAATTCCTCAGATATTACACTCTTTAAGACTTTCCCCCCCCTCAAGTATAAAGCACTCTTTCACCCTTTACACGAATGTGTGTGTTTTCCCTGCAGAAATATCACATGATTTCCAATTGTTATGGGACCTGTGAAAAAACTAATGCCAGAGAGGATCTCAACATGTAGGTGCAACATAATTCCTCTTCCAGTGTGCTGCTGTGCTGGGCTTGGTAATGGCACATGCTTAGCACAATAGGGAAAAAAGACTCGGTGATATTTTACCAGCATTTTAGGGTTCTGGTAGGGACAGACTACATTGTCCCTAAAGACCTTGTGAAATGAAAGTGTGATATTATGGGAAACAGAATGAGTGGCACACTGTGATAATCAGGATTTACTCACTTAACAAGATTTTATTTGGAGAAAAGTTGTGTACACATGATCACATGTAGGTTTAATTTTTGCACTTTGAGTGAAGAAGTATGACTGGAATTCTATGTAGAATTATTGTGATAGGCATGATTTGTTGCAAGGCATTCTGCAAGGCATTCAACCCCAGTGGGCACTTAGAAAGTTCATGTAATCATGTGAAGTAATAAAGAAAATTCATTGTTAAGTTGCATAACTACTGCCATGACAATCAACAAGACCATGAAAGCTGTGTCTTAAAAAATTTTACAAAACAGGAAAGCATTTTGTTTTCTTCTCATTTTGCAGCTCAGTTATCCATAACCCTGCTCTCACTCTACAAAGAGAAACTGAAGCTCTAAGCTACTAGTTTGATTAGAGAGGTAATATCTTTTAGTGAAAATAGCTAGCATTGGATTGTCAGGATTGGATGTAATTTTGATAGATATGTGTAGAAAGAAGCACAAGGTAGAAAATGAAAAAAAAAGTAACAGTAGAGCATGATTATATTTATGATGTAGAAAGCTAGTATGCTTTGAACTTTTTTATCTCAATATTTAGCTATCCCACTGGAAAAGCATGTTATTATTCTATGTGTCAGTTAATACTGCATGGTAAATATTAACTGAATTGGTGGAGAAAGAATTATACTCAAGGACATTCCACAATATCAAGTGATTGTAGCTCCTTTGGAAATAGAAATGAAAATCATGAAGTTTAGATAGATTTTTGAAGGATGAAACATGACCTCCTGATTAATTTTAACTTTTTAGACAAACTACAGTTTTCCAAGAGTGCTTTTTTAAAAACCGCGTTTAGGGCAAATGAAACTCTGCAAAAACAAATTGTGCTCATTTTTTTCTTGAGGTTCTCAGGGTAGATATTTGACATTATGTAATGAGGTCTGTATACAGTTCAGGTATTAGAATCACTGGACCTTTTTAGACCTAAAAGAAAAAGAAACCCTGAGGCCAACACTTCTAATCTTAACAGGAATTCCAGTTAGTAGAGGTAAGAGGAAACTGCAGTTCAGAAAGAAACAGATCCTTCTCTTCTAAAGTGACACACTGAGCAATCATAGCCAACACTTGAATGAAACTCCTCTAGGCAAAAAGATGAAGCTCTGGAAGAAGCACTAATGTTTCTCAATGACACTTCTGCAAAGGGCAGCCAGTGGAAATGGATTGCAGAATAATACAGAGTGGACCTGCTAACTGGAAATATTTCATCCTTCTTTGTATGGGGCAATGTCAATGTTTAGGTGTAATTGTAACTTACCTAAAAATAAGATAATTTTTCTTATTTTCGTACAATATATTTGTTCCCTTGGAGGCTAATTTCATGTAGTGAAGGGGAAATTCTTGACTCAAATTGTGTGTCTATTCATATTCAATAATTCAAAACCTTTTAATAACTCAAACCTAAATGCTTTTCCATTGGATTTAGAAAAAAAACCATTTTCACACTTTCACTGAGAATGAAGATAGAGTCATTTTCCTCGCAGAGGTGTCTTTTTCAAATTACATGGACACAAAACAAGAACAGGGACATGACAGGGGAGACTTGGCTGGTTTTGTTTATCTGTGCAAATTTAGTGATTAATAATAGATTGGAGTACTTTCACTTTATTACTTTTGTTCTCTCAAATGAAATTAGACTCACAGCATAAAGAAAGAAGCAGTGTCTTTTAACTTCAGCACACATTGTTTGCAGACATAGTTCATAAAATAACCAGACAGAATGAAACCAAATTTAGATGAAGAACAGATGCGTTAATAGAAGCTCTGAACTTTTCTAAATTTTGCTGGAACATCTGCATAAGCCTAAGAACAAATATAACCCTCCTGTTCCTATGCAGGCTCCTTGGCATAGCAGAAAACCCTCTGAGCTGCACAGCCTTGCACTTCAGTCCCTAATGAGTGGCGGTGGGATGCCTCTGCAAAAGCCAGAGCAGCATGAATTTTGAACTAGCTGAGCCAGTGTCTGAGCTTATTTGAGCTCTTAGATTGCTGTGAGAACGACCAGCAAAGCCTGCAGATACCATGGCTACCAGCAGACAGTCAGCAGGAATAATTGGCTACTCTGAACTGTAGAGGCTTATATGTTAGCTCATGTCAGTACATTATAGAATAAGCTCCAGCACTCTAGCTGTATTAATTACAGGGGAAAGGAAAATGCTTGTTGCTTCTAGATACACACAGTAGACCCTTCTCCCCCCTTACAGGTGAAGTAGTATATCCTAAAGCATTAGACCCTTCTCATAGAAATGACATTTAAATGAGGAAGACTATATTTAATATAAGCTGAGGAAGCAGGGCCTAAAACAAAACCACCAACACCCTCTGAAAAATATTGTCCTTGTCATCTCAGTCCTGTTTTAAAAGTAAGAAATGGTGAAAATGTTCGTCCTAAGTTTTCCTTTTCAGATTTTTACATATATATTTTTTTTTCCGTTTCAAACCATTGCTCAAACTTTTCTTTCACCCCTCTCTAAAAAATCAAGCTGGGCTTGTTGGGCGGTTTTTTTTGTTTGTTTGTTTTGGGGTTTCTTTAGCTTGTTTGTTGTTTTTTTGTTCATTTTGGATTTTCTGTTGCTGTGTTTTGGTTTTTTTTTTTAAGAAATAGAAAAAGCTCTTTCCTTCAACTGGCATTATCCTTTTATCTGACCTTTTTATTGTCCGTTCACTTCATCTTTGTAGCTTGTTCCTCTTATTTTTCACAATATTTATTTGAATCTGTTTCTCATATTTTTTGGTGTAGATAATTTTCTTCAGATTAAAGAGCAAATATAAAAAAAATAGCATACCATCTTAGTATATAATGTACTCTAGTTACACAGAGTTCATTAATAGTAGTTTTAGAGATAGAAGTTGTATTCAGGTGTGAAATTGTGTACTGGTTGGAAGTCTTAATTTGTATTTAAGAACATGAGAAAATTTTCAAGACTGCAAGCAAAAAGTGTGTGTATAAACATAAGTCAAAGCCTAAACAGTAATTTGGTTATATTTAAACTCTTGGCAACTTTGACAACAGCCAGAATTTTTATATGAAACCATTAATCTTTAAACTGGATGTTAAAAAACTAAAATTAATGTCTTTGCCATTAATTGTTTAGGTTTTCTTAATTCAAAATTTGTGACAAGGAGCAGTAAGATAAATGTGCTTTTATTTTTTCTCATATATCAAATTGATATCAGTATTCTTGCCTAAATAGTCTACAAATATCCAGCTATCAATTACTAATAACAATATTTATGTTTTGAAAAAACTATTTGTATCTACCATTCAAGCAATCACTTACTATATAAGTTCTGAACTTGTATTCTAATGCAACCCTGTCTCCATGAAAAAGTAACCTGAGAACTACTTCATATTTATAACTATACAATATAATATAATATCGTATAACAAATATAACATAAGGCAACATAATATAATATCATATAATAAATATAACATAAGGCAACATAATATAATATCGT
>VWZT01014156.1:51035-117567 GCA_013397055.1 Pachycephala philippinensis
TAATATAATATAATATAAATATATTAAGAACATTTTTGGCAGTCATAAAATTAAATTTAAAATTAAAACTCATAATCAAAAATTAGTCTCAGCATTTCTCCTTTTTCTTGCCTAGAGGTGCGATCATTGTGAAAAAGTGGTGTGCAATTTTTAATAACAATACATCTGGAAAATCAAAATTTCCATTCTGTAAGAAAATTAGTTGATATTACTTTAACTCTCCTTGGATAAATTGTAACTCAGAATCTTTCTTCAGAAGTTGATAAATTATTTAAAACCTAAATTCCCTTTGTTTGAACGTCTTTTTAAGGATAAAAAAATCAACATTCTTACTCAGTACTTTTCTCTCTGCTAAGAAGAAAAAAATATAAAAAAGAGAAAATATATATGGACACCTCCTATTCTTCAGAGTATGGCCCTTAAGAGGAATGCACCCTTACAACTCTTTACTTGTGTGTGTTTATACAGGATCCTTTTATATTCTTTTGAAGTTGTTGAAGTTTGTCCTCTGAAGTCTTACTTTGATTAGCAGTCTTTTGGTTTATGGCTCCCTCAGCAATAAAAACTCATGGGAAATTTAAAAAAAACGGGTTTAAGTTCAGAAGGTAAAAAATCTTTTCTACATTTGTCTTATAACCAGGAGCTCAGCTTTATTCCTTGTCACAACTCTTGAGAGTGTTGGTCTGTTTGCACCAGAAAACACCTGTTTTTAGCAACCTCCTCCCATGGGTTTGTCAGTCTCTCATATTCTGTGTTTTAGAAGAAAGAGGGTTTCATTTACTATAAAGCTTTTTATAGTACGGGATAATTCAATTGGTATTAAAAATACAGTGAATTCAAAGACATTAGAATATTGTATCTCCCGAAGTGGCAGTAAGTGTGTTCTGTGGTGTTCTAACACCGCTAAATAGTATTACAGTGCAACCATTGAAATAGTTGTTTGCTGCCCAGGTGAGCTTCTTACCAAGCTGAGTGGTGTTGTTGACACACCTGAGGGACAGGATGCCATCCAGAGGGACCTGGACAAGCTCAAGAAATGGAAATCTCATGAAGTTTAATATGACCAAGTGCAAGGTGCTGCACCTGGGTCGGGGTAACACCCGTTACCAGCACAGGCTGAGGGATGGACAGATGGAGAGCAGCCCTGCTGAGAAGGACTTGGGGGTGCTGGTCAGTGAGGGGCTGGACATGAGCTGGTAATGTGCACTTGGAGCCCAGAGAGCCAAACGTGTCCTGGGCTGCATCCAGAGCAGCGTGGGCAGCAGGGAGAGGGAGGGGATTCTGCCCCTCTGCTCTGCTCTGGTGAGACCCCACCTGCAGTGCTACATCCAGCTCTGGGCTCCCCAGCACTGCAAAGACATGGACCTGTTGGAGTGAGTCCAGAGATAATCTCTTGGTGGAGAGGCTGAGAGAATTGATTTTGTTCAGCCTGGAAAAGAAAAGGCTTCGGAGTGACCTCATCACAGCCTTCCAGTACCTGAAGGGAGCATACAAGAAAGAAAGAGAGGGACTTTTTAGAAGAGCGTATAGTGAGAGAACAAGAGAGAACAGGTTTGAACTAAAAGATGGTAGGTTTAGATTAGATATAGGGAGGAGGTTCTTCACTGTGAGGGTGGTGAGGCACTGAAACAGGCTGCTCAGGGTAGTTGTGGCTGCCCCATCCCTGGAGATATTAGGAGCCAGGCTGGAAGGACATCTGAGAAACCTGGTCTAGTGAAAGGTGTCCCTGCCTGTGGCAGGAGATTTGGAACTAAACTATCTTTAAGGTCTCTTCCAACCTGAACCATTCTTCGATTCTGTGATTCTATTATCAATACATTTGTATAATGTTTTCAGGCATACTATCCACAGATTATCTATAAAATATAATTTGGCTCACTATTTCTGATGGTTATACTACAACTACCACCAGTAGTATGAAGAAAAAATTAACTTAGTTCTTCATTCTACTATTTCTTCTCAGTTCTGTATTACTGATTCTACATATTTTCTTCCTCTATTACATCAGTTTATTTGATATCACAATTTACCTGGAAGTACAGGTGATCTAATGCAAGTCAGATAGATGTGACTGAACGCTCAGCTCACTGCATACAAACAGGGTCAAGAAGGGGTTATGTCTGTGGCTGCTTTTCCTTCTACAGTTCCTCTACTACATCAGCATACAAATTCATTTTACCTGCAGGCAATTATTTGGCATTGTTTTATAGCATATGTTTATCTATAAACCAATGTATACCTAATGGTACAGCAAAACAACCTACCAAGTTTAATCAATTTGCACGGGATAAGGCTTCCCTGTTTCTGTTATGGTCCTTCTACAGAATGTGTGTCGATAGATGTTGTGTGGCACAGGAACCATGTTGGTAGGATGGCTCCTGTGGAGTATTCCCATCCCATTCTCCAACATTATGTCTTGTACACATAAACTGCTTGGGCAGTAAGAATGACTGTCAGTGAATATTTCTTCTTAGGTATTCTTTTCCTTCTATTTATTTTTTGCTTGGTGTCACTTTTTTTACTGAGCACTTTTCTAACATGCTTTTCTACTAGCACGACTTTTCCCTGAAAATAAGAGTGCCTTTGACCTCTACATTAGTGTCATGGGGATTAAATAAAATCACTGAAATGTTTAACTTTGTAAATTCTTGCTTAAGTGCTCCGGAGTGTGAACATTTTATTAACTAAACCCCTGAGCATATTATATTTACTTCCTTTACACACTGTTACTCACCACTGATGAAAGAGTAATTCTGTATACATTTAATATAAAATAAAAGACCATTGCCATGAGGAATTCATCATTGAAATGCAACAGACTATGGAAAAATGCAAGAGATTTTTTGTAGTTTTGGTCAGTGGTTTCTCTGCAGTTAAAGTTCTGCAATGGAAAGATAAACTTATCTACAAGATACCTTGTGATAACACACATCTATTTTAAATTTCTGACAGTTCTATCTTACTTCCACTCTTAGAAGTGCGAATATTAATGATTGCAGAAGGACAGAGGAAAGCTCAAAATACTAAGCAAAACAGAACCAGTATTTCAAACCACAAAATTATTCTTTTAAGGTGTCCTTAAAGAGGGCCAAGGCAAAGGGAATATGCAGACTAACCTCCTAAAATTATCTATAATAGGAAATTTTCTGTCTCTGTATTCTAATCAAAGAACCAAAACCACGAAAAGTAAAGTAGGTTTAATTTTCTTCAGGAAAATTTCTGGCTATTTATGCTCATAAGGAAGTGTCATAAATGAAATTTACATTGAAAATTGGAACAGAATTAGACTTGATTTTAATAGACTTTAACCCATATATTTAATCAAAATTTGTATCTTTATTACAAAGTTAACTTACCTATCCACTTCCACTCTTCCTTATCTTCATATTTTGTAAAGAAATTGGCTCTTCCTGCTGCTTATATTCTCCCTGGCTCTCAAATTGAAAACGAAACTGGAAATTGGGAGTATAGCTGCAGTGCAGTTACAACTCAGTAGAGAAGGATGCCATTACAATATACAAGTGTCTAGTGTCATTTGAGAGAGCTCTTTTTCTTAAAATCTAATTTGTAGAATTTTTGCTGACTCTTAATATCCTTTTTGTGGTGGTTTTTTTTCAGTTGCAAATGCAACACTCTAAGTTTGTTGTGCAGACAGGAGTAGTGTCTTTGATTGTGTAGAAAAAGAAGTCCAGAAAGTCTCAACATATGAAACCACACCAGCTTTTCTATTGAGTTGATCAACCAACTCCCTTCTTTAGCCAATGCATTTTGGGTTTTCAGCTCAAAGCTTTAGAATTTCCATTTCAGCACAATCAACCAATGACTAGTTAGTACAAGATTTTTCAGTGTGACTAGGCCTTCCATAAAATTTACAACCACCTCATCTAAAATATTCAGTACTTTCTAAAATAAGTTATAAAGTCTTTTAGCTTAGCTCTGTGACAGTTTTGACTACCTCATTAAATAATATCTGGAATACAGTCAGTGCTATCATAAGGTTTCTAATTGATAGCTAAGAATGCCAAGACTTTCATTATAGCATAGTATCATCAGTTAGCTCTCTAACACTTCTGTTGTTGTTAACAGATAAAAATCTGACCATATCTAAATGATCCTTTGACTTTGTGGTGAGATCTCCAGAATTGTAACAGTTTATATTATCTTATTTTCCTAAACTAGTTTTGATCCAAATGGGTTCTACTGTGGTCCTTTTCTCATACCAGAAATAGTGTCAACAATTCTAGTATACATGGCTAACCCATTCCTCTTCTTCCTTTGTTATTTTTTTCAGCAGCTCACAGTTTTGCTACACTACCATGATTCTGTTACCTCTGAAAATTCTCCATTTTCTTGCCTTCACTACTTGCTTTTAGTGTGCAACTTCATAGTTATTCCTAAATGAACTTTTATCTCAAGTGCTAGAGAACTCACTCAGCGTGTGAGAGGCAGTGGGATGGATACCTGCATTCTCCAATGTTATATGTGACCCTGAGATTAACCCAGTTGGTTAGAGTGTGGTGCTAAAAATGCCAAGGTCATGCGTTTGGTCCCTGTATAGGCCATTCACATAAGAGTTGGACTGTATGATCCTTGTGATTCCCTTCCAATGTAGGCTATTTTGTGATTTTTTTTCATTAAACTAGAAAAAATTTGTTAATTAAATTCATCGTGTCTCTAACTTTATTCACAAACCTGTGTTGGTTTTTTTTTTTTATTGCTGTCATCACTGTCTAACTGCTCTGATTCTTTTCTTTCTCTTATTGTTTATTTTTAATAAGTTAAAGAATTTGTTCCTCTCACCAAACATTTTACACTGAGATACAAAAATTTTATTCTGTACATAACACAGATTTTCTGTAAGGTACAAAAATAAAGCAAAATACAAACCCAAAGTACTAGAAATTACATCATTCAAAACATACGGGAGGACAAAAATAGATTATCTTATTCCAGAGGAGTTAAATGTCTTGTTCTCAAAAAAAGTCTCAAAAAGACTGCTCTGCTTACATCTTTCTGGTCTCTAGATGTCTGCTTTCAGGTACCTTTTACTTAATTATGTGCTTGAGTAAGTCACAGAACACTTTAAATAAAACTAAATGTGCCATTATTATTAAAATAAAGTAATCTGCAGGAAGAAAGTACTGAAAGTCAGGCTTCTTTAACCTTTTTATTCTAAACATTAAACTAGCTTAAATTATTCTAAAATTGCTATCCAAAATGGCTGAATATATGTAAGTTGAAGAGGACTGTGCTCTGAATATGAAACAGAAGCCATTTGAGAACATTACACTATCATTTGCCTTCCTGTGACATTTCAAAAAGAATTTATTTATTGTACAGGAACCTTCTCTTTTCAAGGACTTTATTTTTTTTTTTACATTTTCTTGTTGCTTTTCAATTTCCTTTCATTTCACATATTATTTTTATTCCATTCAGATTGCTACAGAACCATTTCTCTGTTAAAGGTATGAAATATTTTTATTCATATTAACAGCAAGTTTTGTCTTCAATTTTTGTGTCCGGTGTTCTTCTGGATACAAAATATGATAGAAGAAATGAGAAATTATCTCAGTTCTGCTGCTACTACTGTTTGGTCTGAGAAGCACAAAGGAAGCCTATCAAAAAAGATAAGAGTTTAGAATGCATATTTTGGGATGAAAAAATAAATTAGGAGGCTAGAAGGGGGACATAGGATTGCCATAAAAAGGAGACAAGCACTGAAATTCAGCCATTCACACCAGGACTGCAAAGCAAATATGGAATTTACTGTGAAGAAAATGTTTGGAGGGGTTAAAGACCTTATGCTAGGTTAAAGCCCAAAATTGTAGCAGAATTTGGTTAGGGATAATGTGGTTGTGACTATGGAGGGAACAGCAAATGAAGTATTATTTTGGAGACTGATCTGTACATATTCCTAAAGATTCTGGAATATACTAGGGAGTCTGGATGGCTAACTTTTTCCCACTTTTCTGAATATCCATGAAACTAATTGATAAACTTGTTTCAAGTATGATATACGCAGAATAAATCTGTTTAGTGTCGTGCTAATTGTATGAAAAACCCAGCAGTTTTTCACTCCTGGATTCCAAAGTCAGAGACAGAGGGGTTTGAAGTACAGAATTAAAAGACAGCAGAAATTGCTCTGAATCTAGGCTAGAAAATTAGTTTTTGGCCTTGATCCTGAGGCACTCTGCACGAAATTTCTGCTTTAAGGAACAATGTCAAGTGCTTTCTTCTCAGCACAAAAATGAAATACTTTTAAAATAATACCTATATGGTGGGTAATGTTCTGTTCTCCACCGTGATTTCAGGCACATAACAGTGCTACGTTATTTCCGTGAAATAGAACAGAAGAAATTTCATCATTTCCTTACACTACTTATTTTCTTTCATCTTTTCCTGCACCAAATAATATCTGACAGGTATCTTCACTGAATGAATAGAATAATTAATATTTTCAGAGCAAGGGGTTTATTCATCAGCTCTATTATAAGACCAAAGAAAGACTTAAATTTTTTCAAGCTAATGTATTATTTCAGGTTACTATTGAAGGCATAAATATTTTAGTTCTGTGTAAATCTATGTAAAACTATGTTTCAATTTAGTAATCTTGCAAAAACAGGTTTTGGTTTAAAGTAGTGCAGCATAGAGAGCCACTGAGTTCTTCCACACAGTCCACAAAAGATTTTCAGGCAGCTCACAAAGAGGTTGACACAATGTCCTTTCCAAAGGAGATGTGAAAAGGAATTTAGTGAAGAGTGAAGAGTCAACCTTATATCAGAAGAGACTTATTAAATTAAAGGGGACTAGGATTCCACGAAGCACATCTGTGTCATGTGCAAGAGATTGCCACCTTTCACATAACAAAAAGAACCAACCACCGCAGACAAAGAAAATAGGGAAACAGGGACTCCAGTTCGCTGGCTGCTCCTCAACAATTGAATAGGAAGGACAAGAGGACCAGAGCCATAACACAATCAGAGGGCCTGTAATGTGAAACCTTTGGCATCTTTCCTGCACAAATCACAAAGAAAAGTTGGAACAGAGAATAATGGCCACTAGTTTTAACATACTGTGAAGTGATTCCAATGTCTATACTCTATCTACTCGATTTCTTAATCCAGAAAGTCTGGTTACTGTCAGAGAAAACTCTTAACTCTAATCAAGAGTATAACAGAAAACGTTGAATGCTCACAGATCTCATAGGTCTCAAAAGGTCTTGTTATTTCTTCAGTACACATCAGATGCAAAATCTGCTTTTTAACACAGAACAGATGGAAAAGTATCTTACTGTTTTCCGTGGTACCATGAAAAGAAAACACAAGTACACTAACCTTCCTGCATAATACATTTAGCATTTGATTCCAGCATGATCTCAGAAGTTAATTTTAGGATAATAACGTTATTCTGTACCAGATATCTTGGGCTTCTGAGTATTCTTGAATTAGAAATGCTACTTGGCTAATAAATTATTCTCAAAGGAATTATTCTGCAATTTTTTTTACAAGTGAGCAAGCCATGCCTTTGGCCTTCCAGTATTAGCATGAATGGCAATCAGATCAATTGATTGACTCCTGTGAAAAACATTCTTATTTCACATTGACATACTCAATTAAACATCAGAGTAATTCATACAAGTGTATGGACTCTGACTGCTCAATGTGAATGAACCACTTGTGTCTGAGTGTCAGGGAGCAGCCAAACTGCCCTGCAAGGAGGACAAGTCCTGAGCTGAGGAGGACCCCAAAGCAGACCATGCTCTCATGAGCTGATGCAGTCTCACGGAGTCTGACAACTGTGGGCACCTCTAGGAGCTGGCAAAGGTGTACATCGACAGCACTAGGAAAGGAAAAGGAACAAATCAGGTCCAAAGGCCCTTTTGCCCAAGGAGGAAGGTACAGGCAGAAGTAAAAGGAGACAGAACTTCTGCCCAGATGGAGTCCAGGTCTATTCAGGAAAAAAGACTGCAGAACAGCACAACTAATACATCAACCTAGCCAGGACTGAAACATCCTAGCTTAGCATAAATTGAGACCTGGGTCCATAAAAGGAATGGGAAAGTCCCCAGGTGAGGCTGGTCAGGGACATTAAGGACTGTGACACACAGATGCTTTGGTTCAAAATCAGATCAAAATTGAAAGGAGTAGGGTCCAGGGTAAATAACTACCCCCGTTGTTTCTTAGGAATGTCTCAATACTTAAGCCCTTTTGAGAAGCTATGAAAAATATTCCACTTCCCAGTTCTTTCAGAATTGAGTGTATTTCTTGAAAGGTTGCTCAGGAAATAAGGAACTAAAACTTGAGTGAACAAGACCAAATTTGTGAAATGTGTCTAGTCAATTAATGCCCCAGTCAAGATTATGATATCGTTTAACTACTGATGTTGTATCATGATGAAAAATGTAGAGAGAAAATGTATGAAAAAGCAGTTAAGATGTTAGAAGGAAGCTGTATACCTATGTCTACAGTATAAAAGATCAAAGTTCAGATATTTTCAGTCAACCATGAGGTCTTTATATTTATGCTTCAATTTGCCTAATGAAGTGTGTTATTGCTTTCTTGAGTGGGAGAAGAATAATTTCTATTTGTATAGCATCTTCTTTATAGCAGCAATTTGAGTACAATACCTGTAATTGCCATGATAAAATGAACCAGAGCAATCAAATCCTTCTACTTCAAGCTGGCAAGACAGTTCAGTTCAGGGATTTGTTAGCTTTTTTTGTTAACTTTTCTCTTAGTGCTTGTTCAAGCTCGGGCACTAATGGTGCCTTCTCAAAATTGTATGTAAAGAGTGAAAAGATGATGATGCAAGGTAGAGTTGTAGCTGACTCGTGGTTTTGTGATCTCAGATGTAAGTAAGTTACTTGACAAACCTGGGTAGTCTGAGAATTCTGCTGGATTTATTGACAAGCAAGTATCAAAGCAAGGAAGTAAGAAGAATGGGCAGAGAACAGGTTCTGGCTTCAGTTTTTCCATCATGTTAAGGATATCACTCTTACTGTAACAATCTGATGCTTCTGGTAGAATGCATTTGAATTAAATAAGTTATTAAAGCACTCTGTGCAGTCTGGGAGAGGGAATTATCTGCCGTTAGTTAGCCTGAAAACATAAATTGGGGTTGTTGGAAGGACTGTAATTGCAAGTCACCTCTCTAGACTTTCTGGAGACTAGACTTATGAAAATTCTGAAGCTATCTCAAGTATAAGACAGAGAAAACCCTGCAGAATTTTGATCTTTGGGACCATGTTCAAAGTTTTACTCAAGGGTAATATATTTACTGTCAAAGTGATGTTTACATTCCTGGTGGAAGTGTGTAGATTATAATTTACTCAACTGTAGTTAATCACACCAGAACCCATGGTGTGATTAACGCTCCCTAAAATGACTTATTTCTGGATTTGGTATTCTCCATACATGCATTTGGAGCAACAAAAGCTTGGAAATGTTGGTAAGAGAAGAAGCAGGGATGATAACTAGTTATAGTAACTAGATAGATAGTAGATAACTAGAATGTAGTCTGTGGGCCTCTACACTGCTGAGTTACACCACAGCATCAA
This sequence comes from Pachycephala philippinensis, assembly GCA_013397055.1. Lineage (NCBI taxonomy): Eukaryota > Metazoa > Chordata > Aves > Passeriformes > Pachycephala > Pachycephala philippinensis. The sequence goes on from VWZT01014156.1 coordinate 60,592, forward strand.
GGAAGATTTAAGAGACAGGGTGCAGATCATAAACACTTTTCTTTGTTGAAAAAATTTGGTGTCATGCAGATTGAGCACTGTATCGAATTGACACAAATGGAATGGTAGCTTTGAAAAATGTTATTGGTACAAAATTGTGAAGCTAGGTGCTTGGGACAGATTGTCTAAATTCCTACGTAGATCTGGCATGGCTATGAGTGCAAAATTTACTGGGAAAAAGCCCAAAGAGTTTTACCTGAAGATTCAAGACTGCTCTGAACAGCTTACATAATCTTTGAGGAAACCCCGTTGTGTCAGCTCCTATGATCAGAACTTGCTTTTACATCTTAGTCTGGAGAAAGTTCATCAGTAGGATGAATGACTGTATTTATTTTGTCCAGGCACCTGTGAGATGGTCTTCATACCTGGCTGGGAAGAAAAGAGCATGATGAATTAATAATGTATTTTTCACTTAAGAAAAATTTCTTTGTAATCTCAACTAATCTTATTTGGCTTATGTGTATATTTATCCTTTCCAACACATTCAATTTTTCTTTAAAGGATTCCTAGTTCTGAATATTGTTATATACATAAACATTAATTCCTGTGTAGAATCCAGATAAATTCTATACTTCAACTGTATACTGTACAAATTGGTTGCACAAACTAATTATTCATAATGTGAAAAAAATATTTTCTTTGCTATTCCAAAATACAGAATGACATTTTTTCTTGTGCAGTGAAAGGTAATAAGTGATTTTTTCACGCCTGCACAAAACATAATGCAGAGTTAGACACCTTAAAAGGAAATGCTATAAATAATGATATTTTCACAATCTAAATCTCTGAATAAAACTATTAAATGCCACAAATAACTCAGCTGAGATTCATTGTTCCTTTTAGTTGATGCATTCATAACTGAATTTTTAAAAGTTAATTTTAGAGAAATTATCACCATTTTTATTTTGGCTTTAATTAATTGAACTAAATAGAGGAATGCATTCTCAATATGGTTTTAAAAATAAATAACCAATTAAAATATCAAATTATTATTAATAATACTAATATCATCATCATCATCACAAAACACCCCCCCCAAAAGAAAATCCCAACACAAAGCTATCAAAATATCCCAAAAATCCATGGCTTGGACATCAACAAATTTTGAAATAGCTGGTGAAAAATGCTATATTAAATGTGGTGCTTGATTTATCAGGGTTCAATGTGCTTGTGAAAAGGTTCTAATTAGAGTCTAAAGAATATATGTACAAGACTTAAGAGATGCTGAACAAATTATTTCACATCTCGTGTTTCAATTACTTTCACTGAAAAATAGAGGTTGTGAAGATAATAATCTCATTTGCAACCAGTGTGAGATCTGCAAGTAAAGAGCAATACACAAATGCAAGGTGTTACTGTCGACATCAATGGCAATTAGATTTGATCTCAAGAAATGTAAATTAGGAGCAGGTCTTCTGATTTTAATGGAATTATACTAGTTTGTAGTTATCTGCTTTTAGAAAAGGCTCACTAAGAAGCTGTGGAGATTGAAATGCACCGAGAAATAGGTTAATTATTAAATATAGATAAACAAATGCTTCACAGATTACCTGGAACACTCATGATAGAGTGTCTTGCTAAGACCTCTCCTCAGCCTCTCTTCCTGTGTAATGTGCTAGATCTAGAAACACAAGGCAAAAGATTGAAGATACATCATCTGGTGTGTACATGTTATTTTGATTTCTAGTAAAATTAAGAGAACATAAGAGTCACGAGAGGAACTCTCAATGGAAAGAAACGGGAATTAAAAAACCATGAAGAATGAAATATTTTTCTAGATCTTACTGTAGCTCAGATTTGAGCTTCATTGATTTATATAATATGTAAAATAAAGCTGGTTTTACTACACGCTACCATGTTTGTTTTTTTTTTAATGTATGACTATAAAATTAAAATCCTATAAAACTTAAATTCCTGTCAGCATTATTCTGGAAATAGTGGTGCAGATTTACTTTCTGGAATTTCAAAGTATTGAATAACTTCCTTTCTTTTTGTTTTAAATATACATTTAAATTAGTTCAACTAGAAAACATGTAGTTGTCTTACTTATAACATGAGCCAGAAATAAGATATTACTGCTGTTCCTATAAAGTCTTTCTTTAGATCTGAGAGCATCATAGACAGATGGTCAGGAAGCTCTCTAGTATATGGCTCACTTACAAAAGCAGTTTTTTATTCACGGCTAAAAAGTTTTGTTGTTCGTTCTAGGTTTTCTAACAGACTTTGAGTAACTTTTGAGTACTTTTTTTGACTTGATAAACTCACTTGGACAAAGCTATGGTTCAGCTGACATTAGGTCTGTACTTTTTAACAAACAGCCTTTATTACAAAACCAAGGAGAAAACAGTATTTTAATAGCAATTTGTGTTCACCTTTCAAAAAGACCTTGCTTGGTGCTGCTGGTGTTCACAAGTGATAGTGATCATGTCATGTCTTTAAACAGATTACTTGAAAATTTCAAACTATAGAAAGCACTAAAGTCGGCAACACAGATGAACAATTTTGAATCTCAGAAAGGTGATAGTACTGACATCAGTCCAGTGATTACTATGCACCATGATTATAAACACACATATGTCCCTAAACACACAGAGAACTATGAGTCTACATAAATTATTTTTACAAGAGCTACATGAAAACACAGGAACATGCTGAAAATTTCCATCAAGAATATTTCAATTGCAAATAATTTAGAACATAATTTTCATTAATGTAATCAATAGCCATTTTACCCTAAAGTTCTGTAAACAGGAATTCAGATCTATGTAATTGAAATGGATTGTTACCTATGACATACAACGTGCCATAGACCTTCAGTACAAGAATTTTAGGCCGAGATTTTGCAGAGTAAATTACTTAATGTTTTCCCCTTTTGATATCTAAGCTTTTCCTTTGGAATGACCATGAAGATTTTTGAGATGTAGAATGTTTTTTGTTTTCCATTGAGTAAGGAAAAATCATTTTTCTTTTCTCAAGGATTGCTTTAGGCTTGTTTTTTTTTTTTTTTTTTTAAAAAAAAAAAGAAGCCGAAGTAGTTTTAGAAGCTAATAAGCTAACTATGTAGGACTAAAGTGAGCCAGTATAATTATAGCTTTACTGATGATTAAGTCAAACTGCTTTGAAGAAAATCCCTGTGTGCAGTTTTCCTCTTTGGTAATATAAATAAATGAACTCTTCAAATTCTATTTAGATGTAAATACTAACAATAAGACAATAAAAAACACTAGCAAAATGTTCTAATAATTCTTAATAAGAATTACACGCATTCATTAGGAGACTATTTCCCTCATACCTTTTCACATTTATGCTTCACCAGACAGACAAAAACATCCTGTTTTGGTTTTTACCTGTTTGTTTGTGCACGGGCATTTTTGGACAATTTTTGCAAGACTTCAGTGTGTGGCCTAACAGTCCACATAGCTCTGTGAGCAGAGGTTGTGACTCTAATAAACATGCTAAGTAGAGCCACTTGAAAGATATCCCTTAAGCTGTAATTGCCTGGGGTGATTACAGAGCTATTTCAGGTCAGACTGCTGTGGTGTCCAGGATTGTCAGTTCTCTCCTAGTCACTGGTATATAATTTTGATTCACATTAGATCTACTTTCCTTTTTTTAAGTATTTAAACCTGTTGCAGATTAAGTCACTAAACCCAGTTCATTTGGATAACAATTGCAGGTATATTGTGGTCTCTAAACACTCTATATTATTTCAGTACTGGTTGCTTTATAATTTCACAGAGCCTTTATGCCAGATTCCCATCTTTATGGGTTCAGAAGGTTTTTTCCTTTCTTGGAAACCAGTGATAGTTTAATCCCACTAATCTTGATCTTCTTGCTTTAGGCCCCTTGTATAAGCTACACTTCATTCAGTGAAAAACCCCAAACAATAGAAACATTTTTCCAGTCCAACTCCCCCTGATCAAAGCAAGGTCACCTGGGTCTTACTGCTCAGGGCCACATCCTTTTGAATTTTTAATATCTCCAATGGTGGAGACTTCACAATGTCTTTGTGTAACCTCTTTCGGTCTCTAACCACCCTTCCAGTAGAAACTGTTTTCTTATGTTTAAATCTAGTTTCTCTTGTTTTGGTTTGTGTCCTTTGTCTCTTGTCCTCTCACTGGGCACAGCTGAGAAGAGTTTATTTTTATTCCTTCTGCTTTGGACCATCACACATTTTTATGTGTTGTTCAGATGTCCCTGACCCTGCTTGTCTCCAGGCTGAAAAATCACAGTTGTCTCAACATTTCCTTGTGTGCCAGGTGATCCTGTCCCTTTATCATCTTTGTGGCTCTGTTGAACTTGCTCCAGTATTCATCCATCTGTCTAGTACTGGGGAGGCCAAAACAGGACCCAGCACTCCAGATGTGTCTAACCAGGCTTGAGCAGGAGGGAAGCATCACCTCCCTCAGCCTGCTGACTGTGCTCTTCCCAATGTAGCCACAAGTAATGCTAGTTTACATTGTCACAAGAGGCACGTTGCTGGCTCATGTTCAACTTCTTGTCCACCAGAACAGTGAAGCAAATCTGTTTCAGTGGGTCCCCAGCATGGACTGGCATATGGGATTATTTATCCCTAGGAACAATACTTTGCATTTTGTGCTGAAAAAGTTGATGTTCCTGTTGGTCTATTTCTGCAGTTTGTTGACGTCCTTCTGAATGGCAGCCCAAACATATGGTCTCTGAAGCAGTCCTCTAAGTTTTATATTGTCTGCAGACTAAGGGTGCACTTCAGTCACATTGCCCAGATTATTCCTGACTGTTTTAAGCAGTACCGGACCCCGTACCAGCCTCTCAGAGAACCACTACTGACTGTCCACCAGCTGGACTTCATGCCACCAATTACTGCAATTAAGGCAGTTTTCAGTCTACTTTGTTGCCCAGTTTTGTAGTCCATTTTTAATTATTTTTTCTATGAAGATGCTACAGGAGATAATGCTGAAAACCTTACTAAAGAGAGAATAAACATTATCCACTGCTCTTCCTTCATCCCCAAAGCAGCCATTTCTTTAGAGAATGCCATCAGATTTGTCAGGTTTTTGTTCACCTTCAGAAATCCATGTTGACTATTGCCTATTACCTCCTTGTCCTTAATAAATTTCCAGCTCTAAATCGTTCTTAAAATTATTTGCTCCACCACCTTCCCAGAGACTGAAGGCTGACCAGACTGGAGTTCCCTGAGTAGCCTAAGTAACAGCTACCAAAAAAAAGTCATTTAAGCAAGGCATGAAAACCACATTTTTTGAGGTTTGTCCAAAAGTAATTAATCACATCACATCATATCACATCAAATCAGTCATTGGGCTGAGTTAGACTTGAAGATGCTAAGGAAATGAAGTATGATAACAGCTTTAACAGCATTAAACTAGGCTGCTTAAAACCAAACACTACTCATATTTTATCATTTAAACCTGAATCATTTGCATGGCTGGGACATGTTCAATATCAAGCATCACTATTGCATCTCTGTTGAGCTAAAGTCTTGCATAATTTAATGCTGAAATACTCATATTTGGATGGTACAAATCAATGAAGTGCTGGTATCTAGTTTGAAAAAAGTACATCGTTATACAAGATGCTAACATATTTGGGTTTTATTACAATAATTACAGTGCTGGGTTTGTATTTGGTCTGTGTTTTCAAATTTGCTAAAGCTTTCCTAGGTATTTAGTTAAAGACTTGATCTTTTGTCTTGTATAATCCTAGTAAGAAGAATGAAATGTTGTTTAAGATGAAGAATAGCAGAATCTATATTTTACAAGAAACATAAAGGGTCTTTCTGTTGTTGTTTTTTGATAGCAAATTCCTAGTTGGTCTAGTAATTATCATGAAAGGAAAAGTAAGAGAAAATGAAAGAAAAGTAAACAAACAAAACCCTCCAGAAGACAATAGTTATCACTCAGGAAACCTTATATTATTGAGGTCCAATTCCCTGCAATTTTGGTTGAATTTTAGTTCAAGCGATATGAATTATCTCCACGCTAAGTGAATCTTTTTATAAGTCATGAACTGCACACCTACTTTGACATAATTGACTGTACCTGAATATATGAATACCCTAGAGCCATGCAGCTCTTCATCCTAATGGCACATACTAAAGACCAAAAAATATATATAGGCAGCAATAACAACACCATCCCTAATGGTGCTTTATTGCTAGGAAGATCTGAGTTCAACAGCTGCCTTCCAAATCTACTTACTATCATGATTTATGTTCTCTATCACTTCCAAATAACTTAGTGCAGACCTTCTACATTCAGGATCTAACTACCTGCTAAGAAGGAATAAGACAGAGACCATTCATACTCTTAGATCTCTACTGTACCTTGGTTTGGTTACAATAAATGAATAAAATAAATGTGAATTCAACACAAATGTTGAATTCAATGAGGACATCACTTTCACAATTTCTTTTCCCTGTACTAGGTCTTTGTGAAGTGGAACCAAAATACGCAGTCTTAAACCTTGAAATCATTCTAAATAAAAAGTGAAACTTTATAATCAACTTGTTTTCCTCTTCATTAAGACTCAGTCAAATTTAGTCTTGATAAAAATCTGCAACACACACACTTCTGAAAAAACAAAGAAGACTTTAGATAACTGTATGACAGGATTATATGACCTCTTCAGTGCCTGTGATATGTAAGAAATGTATGAGATACACACATCTTCAAGAAGGAAGAGAGAGAGACAGAAGGGAAGGAAGGAAGGAAGGAAGGAAGGAAGGAAGGAAGGAAGAAAGGAANAAAGAAAGAAAGAAAGAAAGAAAGAAAGAAAGAAAGAAAGAAAGAAAGAAAGAAAGAAAGAAAGAAAGAAAGAAAGAAAGAAAGAAAGAAAGAAAGAAAGAAAGAAAGAAAGAAAGAAAGAAAGAAAGAAAGAAAGAAAGAAAGAAAGAAAGAAAGAAAGAAAGAAAGAAAGAAAGAAAGAAAGAAAGAAAGAAAGAAAGAAAGAAAGAAAGAAAGAAAGAAAGAAAGAAAGAAAGAAAGAAAGAAAGAAAGAAAGAAGAAAGAAAGAAAAGAAAGAAAGAAAAAGAAAGAAAGAAAGAGAAGGGAGAAAGCTTCTACTTAGTAAACTTCACTGCCTGTGATATGTAAGTAAGCTGTGCCTAAAGGTCAAGTTTAATTTTTCTGTGTGGGGGGAGCTGGTAAGATTCATAACAAATTACCTTTCCTTATGAAATGGAAAAATAGGCATTGTAATCAGTACATGTTCTTTAATTCCTAGGTACGTTTGTTGGGAGGTATTCAGATGTTTAGTTCTGTGGCAGTGTTGAGTAAATGATCGGAAAGGCATAAAATAGAGCACTTTCATATCCAGTACCTAAAGGGTGTCTATCAGGGAGCATGATAGGATACATTTCTCAATTCAGTATGCCTTTCTCCAGCTCTTTTTCCACATAATGGTATCTTTGAAGAAGGACAAGTTGTATTCCGAATAAGAGGGTTTTAAGGATTCCCCTTTCTCCCCATCAGCTTGAGCTACAGCTCTTTATAACATCCCACTGCTATTTCCTGATAACTTTCTTCATGTCATGAGATCACAGAACTCATCACAGCCTGATGCCTTAGGTTTTAACTTTTATATTTTTCAAATTTTTTATTCCTAGTGTGTAGCTCTAAAGTGTCTTCTAGCCTGTTAGCTGCAGTTCTCTCATGCTAAGACAGACATAACAAAGCCTCTCCAGGTTTGCTCTCCAAGGACACCCAGACCGTCCTAGGCCCAAAATGTGTAAACCAGCATCTTGAGAAGGGGGGCAAGCTGAGGGGAAATTACATCATTAGCTAAAGTTTAATTGGTGAAATTGAGTTGATATGCAAATGCACCAAACCTATAAAAGTGTGAAGAACTCGTGACCCGGGGTCCATCTTGGGTGTAGCCTTTGGCCTGCCCAGGATGTACCTCTGAAGGCCTTTCAATAAATAATCACCTTTATTCCCTTACTCCTGTCTAGTGTCTGTTTCTGGGCTGGCCTCTTTAGGCATCAGCCTGGTGATTTTATTGCCAAAGCCAAGTTTCTCCTGTCTCATATAACACTCATGCTTTCTCTTCACCAACTCCCCTGTTATTACAGGAGCGAGTTTGTAGACTGGGATGTTGAATACAGGATGCTCTCTTTTGAATAGCCCTCAATTATTAGGACTGTATTACTGTTGTGTTAGATTCAGAGTTAAAAGTGAAATTGAAAAGACCACATATTCACAGAATATTCTGAGTTGGAAGGGACCCACAAGGATTATCCCACTTCATTCTTAACTGAATGGCCCGTGCGTGTATTGAATCCACAGCCTTGGTGTTAGCACCACGCTCTAACCACCTGAGATAATCTCAGGTCTGGGAAGACAAAGTATTTTATATATATCTACAGACAGTTTACCTGAACTGACACAGCAAACTTTCACATACAAATCAGCCTGTCTTGCATGTAATTTGAGTTTTCTTACCTTAATTAAAAAACTGATACAGAGATTTATAGTTCTTGATCCTCACTTACAAGACTTCCTATCCAGTTTACTGACAACACATATATCTTTAAACCTCCATAAAACTTGGGCTAAAGAGCTGAAAAAAATACAGAAATTTAAGTAAGAATCAGATTTGGCATGTTTTAGCTTTTGCAAACTCTGAAATATCCTTTCTTCCCCCCCCCCAATAAATGGTATTATTTCTCTCTGTTTCTATTCATATTTTTTAAGATCGGTGTGGGGTTTATGTCTTTTTCCACTACAAATAAGGTATAGTCCACTACAAATAAGGTGACCAGTACATAAAGCTAGTAAGATTTTGGATCAAAATATTGAAAAAATAGAAGTGGTTCAGCTTAGTAGAGTGGAGAATGATATAGGTTCGAGTGGCTTTCAACTTTTGAGAGCTATAGCTTAGTTCTATATTTTTAATAGTGACAGCATGTTCATTTCATTGAATGATGACATCCTTTTGAAAAAGTGATAGGTAGAGTCATGGAACATTTGAGTAAGCACTGCTGATTTGTGGTTGCAGCTCTCGATGCCTGCAGTGTAACTGCCAAGCAGAATTACTGTATCTGCTGTTTATTGCACTCAAATGATTGACCTATGTGAATCCTCCTTACCTTGAGCACAACAAAATGCTGACTTAGTTCTATCTTCAAGTAAGTAAAACAGTGACTTTGGAGCCAGCTCAACACTATTAGTCAAACTTGCATCAAATACATTCCCTGCTTCCATTAGGACTGTCACTTGTAAGTAACTGACTGGAACATAAAATAATTGTCTTTTCTTGCTTTCTCCGCAAATTGTCCAATCACTATTGTTTTTTCCCTACAATAGAACGATGACGGGGTAAATTTGCACACACTGACTCCAAAGCTATTTAAAAACATTGACCAAAATACATTTTTGTCACAGGAACATTAATAAATAACATTGGAGATTTCACTATTCATTTAAAATGGGTTTAGAAATGACTGGTTACTAATTGCAGCATATTTTTTGTTTATTTGCAAAGGCATCAATGTTTTCACTTCATGTAACTCACAGAAAGTCCTAATGGGAAAGAAAGAGCTGGACAGAAGAAAACAAGAAAAAGAAAAAGAGATGAAGGAAATAAATCTTTTAAAAATATCTGCATATGCTTGTATCACTGAGATCCATGCTAGTAAATTTCAGAAGATCTGTTAAGCTTTGCTGAATCTGTTTCTATTTGCATACAATGTATAGTGAGTGCATATGGTACACTACATTATGAATTTAGAATATACTATGCTGTAGTAGAAAAAGCTATATTTACCCAGGAAAAGTCAGAAAATTGTAAGCAATGTAAGTTTTGGAAACTGCACTTTTAAATGGGAAAGCTGTTCTAACTTACCCTGAATTATTAGTAAAAAAAGGATGTTCAGAATAAGTTTCCTAAGAACAAACAGATTTGTGAGGCCATTGATGGATGCAAGCTACATGGACGTAGGAATGCTGACTTTCAGAAAGGTGAAGCAGGAAGTTGATGAGGTGATCTCCTATGTTCCCATCCCTCCAGAACAATTTGGTGATTCTATGGCTCATGGGAGACACAAAGAGACATGAGTCTGACATTTTGAAGAGTTTTATTGTGAGAAACTAAAACAAATTGGATGGAAACCCTTAGGAATTAAGTCATAGAAAGTGAAAGAAGAAAATTGGCAAGAGCCAATCAGCACATTTTAATGTCCAGACCATTTTAGTGATCATCTCTTACTTTTAGTAATGCATTGTTATTAATGACCATATTAGTATGATCTCAGAAACTTTTCTTATCACAAAGTTGATTATCTATGAATTTTGCCAAACACTTGGAAAAAAAAAATTACCTAGAGCTTCATATAGTCATCTAAGATATCACATAATAGCATCCTGAAAAGGTAGGCTTCTCCTTGCCTACACAAGGTGACTGATGCTGTTATGACTATCAAATCACCTAGGAAAAGACAGTATTTGACCATCCTTTGCTCTAGTCTTTGCAGAGAAATCAATTGCTTCATCAATACTCTGTGGGTTCCTGCAGTGCCAGCCATTTTCCCTGTGAAACAAAACCTATAATAGGTTGAGCTTTTCCAAAATTTTCAAACTTTTTATTTTTAATATGCGAAAGACTTTCTATATCAATAAACTAATGCTTTTGGAGTTAAACATACCTTTCATGGATGCTAGGCTGTAAATCTCTCTGCAGTCAGGAAAAAACCAAACCAAAACAAACAACAAAAGCAAAACCCTCTGCTCTGCTCTTCAAAAGAATGATGGGCAGGGAAAAAGAGCCAAATACAAAAAAAAACCCAAAACCTACCATCTTAAGAAACCATGCACAATGATATAAAGACAAGTGTGCCACAGTCACCTGCAGTATTTAGTCCTAGTGCACACTGAATTTTACAATGAAGAAACTAATGGCCCTTGTCTGGATTTGCCTCACAATTTCAACCATTTCAGCAAACTATCCAATGGAAAAATAAAACACACTGCTAACCTTTTATTTACTTCATAAGCTTTCTTTTTCTCTGTGGTCACAGCTTTTCCTTCGAAACAGGTTTCACCCCTAGTAATGTCACATGACTTGACTAGTGTCCATATTTAGCAGGATAACTATATGACAGAATTCTGCAAAAACGCTGTTTTAAAATATACTCATAAATAACATAATTGAATTTCAGGATCATGTAACAGTAATTAATGATGTTTTGGTCTGCTGAGATCAGAAAGAAAGATGTTGGTTTGAAACTTACAAAAGTGCAACTGGAAATTTAACACTTAGTTTCCAACTTACATATACGAAACTCACGTAGACACAAGGAAACATCCTATGTCACCATACTTAATTACATGGCTATGGAAATAAATTCTGGTTGGCATTGTTCGTACATTCATTCTTGAGCATTCTGGCTCACTCAATCGAAAAAAGTTTTATATTTCCTGATGATAATATGATCTTGAAGAAAAAAATGAAAAGCATTATTTTCCTACTTTTTAGTTATGTTGACAAAATCAAGGCACAGAGTATGCACTGTATTCTTTAGTAAAGGCAAAGTGTTGTCACAGATGGTAGGTTAATTCAAATAGATCATAAAGGAAACTGTTTATACCTGCAGTTTAAAGCTGATCACTGTGCATGGATTACTTCTGCAGTTATAAAAGTAAGACAACTAATGAAATATTGACTCAAATTAAGAAGAAAATAAAGAAATAAAAAAGTGAGAAATCATTCTTTTAACCCACAAAACTAATTGCTTCTGAAATCCTTGCCAATTAAGTGCAAAACTGTTACTGTGAATGAATGAGCAATGAAACATCATCATTAATACAAAGGTAAAATAAAACATTCAGGTTCTGATGAAAACAGGGGAGAAAATTTCCTTTTAACATGTGTACTTGAATTAGAAATATGCCATGGAAAGGGAGAGGGAGCAGTTAAATTCTCCCTTGAAGTATTAAAACATAACTCCTACTCATTACAATGGGAACTAAAGCAGTTTTTATATAATCAAAACATCATGGGAAGATTCCATGTGTGAAAATTCTTAAAAACACTAAGAAAAATTCTTTAAATGTTCTCAAAAGACAACAGAGAATTATACAACAGAAAACTCAGAGAGTAAAAGAGAGAAATTACTTTTCTTACATGCTATTTAGGGTTTATGATCTGTAAATATTATTATATGTGATCTAAAATATATTATCAAAGTCCACATTTCCAGAAACAAAGATTTTTCATAATTGTGGTAATTACCAGCCCCATTGGACTTTGTAACTTCTCTGCTTTTTCTGCTGCCTTATCTATTACATCGGGCTCCCAGGATGAAAGCCAGCTGTGTCTGTTATATACCCCAACCAGTCACTGGGGGAAGTGTGTATCTTATCTGCTGGAAGTCTTAATGACTCCTGGTTGCACAGTACTATTTATCCTGCATCCAACAGCTTCACAATTGCTTTCATGGTACCGAATAGGTAGGATCTCAGGATAAATTTTGCAACTGTAAGCTTGCGAAAGCTGTTCTTCAGGGAATGATTAGAAATAGTCAGGAAATCGATGTATAATGCACAGGTCATAATTACTCTTAACTTAATTTGTCACCTTTCAATACTAGATCGGGAACAAAGCAATAACAGCCACTTAATCTGAAAGAGAACTAGCAGGCACTTGGAGAGAAAGGAGGGATAGAAGGCAGGATGCAAGGATGGAGGCAAGGGAAGAGGTACATGAGGAAGGAAAGAAGGAAGGGAAAAAGGAAGAGAGAAAGAAAAGGAAAGATAAAGGAAAGCAGAAAGCGAGAGAGGGAAGGAAGGAAGGAAGGGAGAGAGGGAGGGAGGGAAACTTGTAATAACTGGGCACTTTATTGTTCCAAATACTCAAAATTTGGGCTCCTTTCCTAAAGAAAAAAAAACAATTAAACACATGCTATTTTCAATTAATTGGAATAAGATTTTAAGTATTCTGACATATTTTAAAGAAATGTCCTTAAATGTTATGCTTGGCCTGTTCATGTCAGTGATATATCTGGCAGCCAACCAAAAAAATCTGTTATTATGGAGGTGGATTGAATTACATCTTTTTGTCAAGGTGCAAGGAAATTAAAGCTGCTCCTATAAAATAATATATAAAAATGTTATTTTTTTCCTAAAACTGAAACTTAAGTGCTTCCCCAAACTTACTGCAGTGCATTATAGGATTTTATTATACTGTAAAATGTGCTGATATTAAAAATATGTAGATTGTACTCACACAGTAATAAAGACACCTTCATTAGTATTCAGATGAGTTTTATAATTAAAGTCAATATCCTTTCTGTGAATGTCCAAATTATAAGTGCAATTATAAAGATTGCATTAATTTTATGAACATCTGTGCAAAATTCATAACATCATGCCAATCCTGATGTTTTGCCAGCTTCTTGCTTTTGAGAGTGATTAAAGGATAAAAATAGGAAAATACTTTGTTTTGGTAAATACGTGTGTCTTTTCAAATACACAAAAGGGGTGTAAAGCGTAGTTCAGTTTGGAAATGGGTAAACTGATCCAGATCTGAAAGTGCTGAAATTGATCTCTTGAAGTGTACTTTGTGCTACAGAGGGCCATAATAATTCATCACAGGAGATTATTGCTCTGTACAAGACAGACAAACATGGTAGACTGCACAAGTTAATTTACAGTCTTGGAATGAATCCTGCTTTCTTTAGATAGTTACTGAACTAGCTTTTGAGACTATTGAAAGGACTGATTCTTCCCACAGTCTGGGAATAGTGAAGAAGCTGAAATATATTTAGTCCACAGAGTCAATTACCTGGAATTGCAAATTTGGTCTTGATAAACTGGAATATTGTTGATTTATACAGCAACTCTTAACTTCTAGGCCCATACATGAAAAGTTTGTCTTTCAGTTATCATTAGGAATGTTTCCTTTCCTGTTTATGCACAGGTGTTTGCTGCTATTTAGTAGGCTCTGGTGCTGGAAGAGCCCCTGCATGGTACCAAAAGATATGGCATGGGACACTGAAACGAAGTCAGTACTGCTGTGGCAGGCAAGTCAGGTGGGATTCTTGAGGGAATCTCAGGTTAAGTTAACCACCTATTTTTACAACACTAAATTCTCAGATTTGTTACATGGAGTCAGAATTTGGTCCTTTAACTTCAACATGGCCAATTGTTAGAAACAGCTTAACCCAGATCTGCCTTACATTACAAAAAGACATGGTTATAGGCCCTGTACTTTAACTGTATGAGGTGCCCTGAGATATCAACATTACTTGAATATGAAGACCTTAAAGCAAATGGATGGTAACTATGTTTGCCTTTACTTATTTTGCTGTCTGCTTAAGTAAAACACACCAAAATATTGCTAAAATCAAAATGTGTTTTTCCTGCCAGCATAATTCTGTCACCAGTAGAGCTCAGAAAGAGCTCAGAAGAAATATTTATGGAAAAGGTATGAAAGATCTTCCTTGGAAATATTCTCCTAAAGGATGTTTTTGGTGAAGTCACTTCTCTACTTTCCAAGAGTGTGTTTCAGCAATGATATCCTGCAAGTGAATTTACAGCAATAATGGTTTTAATCACAGGGATAAAGAACTGAATCTAAATTATTATTTTCATTTGATTCATCATTCAAATGACGCAGTCATTGTCTTGTGTTATATAATATTGTATTAAATGTAATATTTTAAACAACTTTGTTACGTTGATGCTTTTTTTTTCTCTTTCACATATTTTGTCTCATTTCTCTTACGCTGAAGTAATAACATAGGCAGAATAGAGTGTGTAATAGCTCTGTCTATCATGAAACCTGTTAGTGCACAGATTGTAAACTTAGAGACAGTAATGGATCCTCTAAAGCTTTATAGTGTCAGAAAGATTGCTGCACGTGCACATTAAATTCATGTGCTGGAATGGCTTGTGATTTTATGTTGAATAATATCCCCATTCATATGCAGTAGCTGTTTTTCTTAAGATGGCTTTTGTACTTTTTCTACTAAAGACTTATCTTTTAAGTGCATCTATGAGTTATGAGGGTATAGAAGATAATTTGAAACTGGTAATTTCTAATTTTGTTTCTGTTGTAACAGCTTACCAACCAGCAACTACCCTGGCTTTAACTTCTTGAAAGATGACACTTGTTTTACATTAAAAAATTATTCAAGCTATGTCCAAATTAAAACAGGGTTTAATGCAACAGTAACAGACTACCTGAGCTGTGCAGTTTACCGAGTTTTTTCAGATGTTCTCCACCTCATTCTTGCTGTAGTGCAGATGTTTAATGTTTAAAAAACAGATAGGTACAAAACAAAACCCTGTATTCCTGACTGCATTACATTCCAACCATCTGGTGGAATACATCAAACATTTAAGCATGCATAGCAATGTCACACAATGTGACAGAAGAAAGAAAAAGGGTATAAGAATGCCATTCCTTTGAAAGTATCTTTCTATATGGTATAATTCAACTGTCATTGAAGTAAATGATAAAGCCAGTATTGAATTTTATATGATACAAGTTTCTCATATAGCAGATTTTCTCGACAATGCATTTTAGAAATGTGGAAATGAAACTTCAGGAGAAAATATTTCTTGTTTTTATATGTTTGCAACTGTGTAAATCACTGAAAATACTAAGGACCCATTATAAAAATACAGCTTCATGTAGCTAAACAGCACTAATCTTTTAAATGGAAAGCGACATAATTGCTCATCACTCTAACTTTCTTATTGTATTCCTAGCATATGCTTGTCCTTTC
Organism: Pachycephala philippinensis; assembly: GCA_013397055.1. NCBI lineage: Eukaryota > Metazoa > Chordata > Aves > Passeriformes > Pachycephala > Pachycephala philippinensis. The sequence continues at coordinate 76,355 of VWZT01014156.1, forward strand.
ACAAACACAAGGATAATCCTGGAAAGTATCTCCAGCATCACACTACCCACTAGTGACATTGGTCTTAGATATCAGTACTTACACATTAGCACCACTTTCTGTCATATTCTGTTCCATTAAAAATTAGAGGAGTATTCGCAACAGTTAACTTTCATTCTGGGTAACTGTTGAGATCTCATTATTAAAATTTTTAGAAAGATGCCTCTGCTTGAATTAAGGTGCAAAGAAGACCATATGCTGAAGTCAAAAGCATGGATTTTATTTAACAGTGAGCTAGAGAGAGAGAAAGAAATAGAAAAAGAAGGGGGGGAGGGAGAGGGGGCGGAGAGACAGAGAGAGTGAGACAGAAAATATCACCACTCTGTGGACCTCTATGATGTCCCATTGATCCTCTTCCTCTGGTCTTCTTGGGGGTGACCATCCCACAAAACATAGAGTTCAGTGGATTATAATATACGTTTGGGCCAGGTGGGAATGCCCAGGTACCTCCCTTGGGTGGGGCACAAGTTTGATGCTGTCTCTTGTACCAGATGCTGAATCAGTTGCATCCGTCTTCATCATCTGCAGTCCTCTGGTGCAAGGTCTCAGGAATGCCTACTAGAATAAATTGTTCCAGTTGGTATTAGCTTGAAAAAAATCTGAATATGGAATAGTATTTTTTTAAAATTTACTTTTAATTGTTTAGGTTTATAGAAGTGTCTCTTGAAGAACAGATATATACGCTGAATTTGAAAATATATTAACACATGTAGAGCTGTAGGTACACATGTACTTATTCACTTCATCGGGACTGATCACATTGCATTTTAATATTCAAAATTAGTTACTTATGATTCTTTCTTTGAATTTAAGAGAGAAGTGAAACATTGCAGCATAATTGGGACTTTCTGAGGAGTTTGAAAATTCTCAGGATGGTTTGAAAAGGCTTACTGCAGATACATAGCCCTAATAGTGTGCCCCAAGTTTATAAAACATGGCGAATTATTAATTCATAACTATTACACGTTTGATCATTGATGCAAAGGCATAAATGTTTAAAGTAAGCTTTGGTAAGATGGATAACAGTTCCATAGTTTTTGTTATAGTATTTTCTCTTTCAATTGCTCTTTTTAATAAGTCCTGCATTACCAATCCACCTTTTATACATAATAATATAAAGACACTGATAATATGTAATGACACTAAAGTAGTAATGAATAATAGTATTCTATATAAGTAAGCATAAAATAATATTCTGTGAACTTGGTTAACACTGACAAATAATTCACAGCCAGTACTACCAATTCTGGCTCTTCCTAATCAAAAAGATGTCTTTTAATGATCCTGAAGGGAAAAGGACAAGTATTTTTTTCCTACTTTTGCACGTTTTATAAGAGATTGTTATTGATTTCACAGTGTAAGTGGTGTCCTTGCACAAACTTGTGTGGTCCTTCAAAAAGTACAGTCTACTCCAGCCAAAAATAAAGCAGAAGCCTGAAGTCATGATAATTGCCAAAAGTGAAAGTCAGATTCTACACTTGTAATATTTTCACTCGTAAAATGAATGCTTTGAAATGTGTCTCTGTCAAAATAGAGCCAGAATTTTATCAGTGCTTCATCAACTTTATATAATCTAGAAAGAGAAGTAAGATATATCATAGCTTCAACAAGCATGACCTTTTCAGCCCAGCAATAACAATATTCACAATAAGTTTTTCATACTATCCTTAAAAAAACCCCATACTTCACTCCAAACTTTGAAAATAACCATAAAGCCAAATCTACCAATGAACATTTTATCTGCATAAAAACATATTATACAAGAGGTTAAATATCAATTAATAATATACAAGCACTTTTTGGTATTTTTAAAACTGTGAAAGTTTACTCTTATGAAATTTGTATTAAGTATTTAATTAATTCTTTGTATTCCACAGGAATTTTCAGCCATATTTTGCATAGATGAGCTAATGAACTAGTTTGAGACAATGGACCAGAATGAAAATGGGTGACTAACTGGACCTTCACAATCAAGTATATGACTGCTTTTTAAAGGAGGGAATCTGGAATATGTCTAGAAATTTCCTCTTGCTATACCTAAACCAGCTGATATTTCTTAATGTGTTGGTCAACATCTTCGGCAGTGTGTCCCAAAGTGTCTTTGCTTCAGAAATGATCAGTTTATGCATATATAAGACATTTATAAAAGGTCAATTAAAGCTGCTCATGCAGCAAAGGTCACATGAGTCTTTTGCATATAGTTAAGATATTTAAGAGATGTTTCACATGTAGTTTTGTTACACCAATAAGAGTAAGTTATGCATATGTGGTGGATAGCTGGATTACAAAAACTAAAGAAAAATAGTGATTCAAGAAAAACAATGACACAAATAGTGTCTGCTGATCCAGCTCAAAATGACACTGGAAAGACTCTTGCAACAGGTTCCCTTTACCACCAAATGAATACTGACTACCGTTTAAGTGAGATTTAAATCTTTGTGCATGTATTCACCTATTCCAAGATCCCAATATTTTCCCCTGCCTGTAACAAATATTTTCTCTGAGTGTTTTCAGAGAAATTAATGAACTCAGAAGTGATAATTTCCATCTTTAAGCATGGACTTTCACAATTTGCATAGCATGCTTTGGTACTGGACCTATACTATATAATTACATTTGGTTCTGGTACTTTGAAAAAAACTGTACACGGTCTCATAAAAGTTTTGGTTCTTTTTCAGAGGTTACAGAGGACCTGCAGGTATCATAAAATCCTCTCCGATCATGACTTCTGTTTTCTTCCATTCAGAATAATAAAGTGTAAAGGAGTTAAAATTGGTAACACATTTGCCATGTTACCTCAAATCCTTCTCTTATGTAAGGCCCTGCTGAACAATGAAGATAAAGAAGGCAGAGATTTCAGATGTACTTCTGACTGCCAGTGAAATAGATTTATTATAGAAAGCTCCTGAGAGACCAATTAATATCACCAGGTTGTCAAAATAGTATGTGTACCATAAAAAATACAGGCAGCCCATCGACGCACAGTGAAAGTAAGGTCACTGAACACAAGAACACTAAGGGACAAATTTAGTCAGAATGGAGTAAAAACTGAGCACTAATTAAGTGAATTGTGAAACACTCAAAATGGCAAAACACTGCCTAGTTGAGAACTGTTGAGAATTTTCTAAAGATGCACGTTTTTTGTTAAAGAAAGACCACTGTTAAACACTGAAAAGGCAAGATTAAATATTATTTCAACAAAGCTTGCTGGTTCCTATCTGTGAGAGTGGTCATAGTTTAGAAATTATGATAAATTTTAGCTTAGATGATGCAAGTACAACTTCATTGTTTTATATTATGAAAGAAGATATTGTCAAATGCAGACATCTCCAACATTTAATTGTGATCCCTAGGGGTTCTCTGTTCAGTCAATTCTGTTCAACTATGAATTGTATTTATCAGTGTCTTAGGAGTATAAACTAGGTAAGTGAGATTTGAGGCTGGGGAGGAGGAATTGAAGATTGCTTGATATAATGACAGCAAAATCATATGTGACTTATGATTTTGCCTTTGTCATTGTCTAAGTTATTTGAAGTAAAGGCATTGAAGAAGTGTCTATGCTGTGTTTAAGATGCTGAAACAGTAGATGGCAAAGTTAACTGTGTTCTCTGACTTACCTTCACAAAGCCGTGATAACATCTGTAGAATATCCATGAATGGAGCAGTGTTCTGGATGAGGACAGATGAATTTAAGCTGCACACAGACTCCAACTGACCATGGTCCAGAAATGTTTCTACTAAGGAAGAAACCTAGATGGACTCCTAGACAATCTAACTGAAATTGGCATGCACGTATCCAGTCATATATCACAAGGATGAGCACAAGCTCATACTTTGATGTCTGCTTTCCAATCACACCTGTGAAAAAAACAATAACAAAAATGGTAAATAAGTGTGCACACAGAGAGTATATCCCATGGCAAATATAAATCCAATAGTAAAGCTGACCAAAGTAGCTGGCATCTGGGAATAAAAAAACCTTTCTGAACCATTTGCCTGGTTTAAGGATTTGATATAAGTTTGACTTAAGTTTCTACTTATTGTACTTTAGCTGTCATTTTTCTGCCTCTTAATTCATAATAGAAGTTTTTAACATATTGGAATGTTGTGAGAACAAACACATTAATTACTGGGGTTTTATTTTATTTTAGTAGTATTTTGTATATCTATGCCCAAGTAAATGTAAGTCTTCATGAGGCAAGATGGCTTTTTGTTTTTTTGTTATCATATAAGATATTAAATATCAGCATTAAGCACAAACAAGTAACCTCCTGTCTCTGTCTGGATGTACCAAATCAACTTTATTTCAAGTTTTATCTGTATATTAACCCTAAAAATATTGTTTTGAGGGTATTTGTTTTGAGAACATAGAGTCAGCTATCTGGTGAAAATGTCTGTAATTTTGAAAAACTGAGATAACTATATACCAGTGATTTATGATTCAGGGTAATTTATTTTCCACTATGATATAAAGAAAAAAATTGCTAGATGGCTGTATATATAAACTGTAGTTGGGGAAAAGAACATGGCTTTTATAAAGAGAAGTGTTTTCTCATAACTCTCAAGCTTTCTAGTATGCATATCAAATGTGTGAGTAAGGATAATATGGTTAATAAAGTCTTGGTTTCCAAGCATATTTTGGTAAAATTCCTCACCAAAGGCTTTTAAGAAGGCATTCAAGGCATAAGAATAATGGCAACTGGTTGCTCAAAGAGTTGATTTAGAAAAGCAGAATCTCATAATGGTCAGTTTTTGCTGTGAAATGAGATTACCCATTGAGTTCTGCAGCAAACTGGGCTGCAATCTGTATCATTCAACAGGTAAATGACAAAAAAATTTAAGTGAAAAGATTGTTGATGACATACAGGGATGAGAGCTGATTCTGAACAACCTCAGAAGGAGTAAAGACTGAGTAGCTGGGGGATAGAATTATGTCTAGACTATAATAAAGTGACAGTTTCAAAAATTAATATTAACATAAAAAAAAATAAAAGACTTTAAACTAAGTTCTATTGTTAAGTATCGAAAACTAAGTAGTATGAAACTGTTAACTTAGTATGAAGTAGCAGTCAAAAACTGCAAAATTATTAAGAAATGAATTCTGTAAAAAATGGAAATTACTGTGATGTAGACTAGCATATCCTTGGTTTATTCGTATCTTGAATACAACCTTTATTTCTGGCTCTGCATATTAACAAAATGTATAGGACAATTGGAAGAAATTCAGATAAACATAATTATGATATTCAGAGATACGAAATATCTTCTATTTAAGAAAAAAATGTGTAATATTCTTAACATAAATTTATCTTCAGTCTGGGAAAAAAGATAACAGAATAGGATTATTACAGAGGTCTACAAAGTCAGACATAGTAGGAAAAGAATAGATATGGATTAAATATTCACTATTTCTAACAGTACAGGAACAAAGAGAGTTAAGTGAAGATGGTAGGAACTTGGTTTATGAAAGAAAAAAAAGCCAGTGCTTCATGTTACAAGTAGATGTCCTCGGAAATTCTTAGCCTTCTGAGTGCTGAAGTATGGGCTAAAAGATCTCAAAGACCAGAGTCTTCCCTAGCTATCCATTTATAACTACTTTTCTTAATGGTTGTCACCTTAGGCATAATTCTGTCCTTAACATAATTGAAGGATCTTCCTGATGGGAGCAGGCATAAAGGTGACTTGGTTATAATGCAAAAATCACTGGCAGAAAACGCCTGCTAAAACACAGACAGAAGAAGATGCCTGCCAGCCTGGGAGCTGCCAGAGAGCTGCTCGACTGAGAATCTGGCCTGGGAAATACATGCATCCTTAAGAACTGTAGCTCATTTCTTTGAAGACGAGATACCATCATTAAAAGAAAATACATAAAAATGGCACCAGGAAGTTATGGAATCATATAATACTCTGGATTGGAAGAGATCTTTAAAGGCCATCTAGTCCAACTCCCCTCGCAATGAGCAGGGACGTCTTCCACCAGATCTGGTTATTCAGAGCCCCATTCAACATGGTGTTGAATGTTTCCAGGGATGAGGTACTCAGCACCCCTCTGGGAAACCTGTTCCTGTGTTTCACCATCCTTATTGTGAAAAATCTCCTCCTTATATCTCGTTTAAATGCATCTTCTTTTAGTTTAAAACCATTATGTCTTTCCCTATCATTACAGACCCTGTCAGTTATCATCTGAAAAGGTGATAAATTATAAATAAATATAAAAAATAATGATGTCTCTGAATAGAACAAATGAAATACAGAATGCAATAAAACTCATCTTTTGTTGTCAGATGATATATTAGATATTTTTATTTTTATAATATTGAGTTAATTTTTAGTTGACACGAATGTCTAGTATTGTTAAGAATCATTATAAGATTATAACGATTTTAAAGCTCATTGACATCACTGGGAGATTTTCTATTGTCTTCAGTGAAATTTAGAATAGACTTCCATTGCTGATAAAAAATATTGGATCATTTTTGAAATGAAAACTTTTTTTAATACCATTGGTGCTTTTGAAACTTTTTTTAATCTGATGTTCTTTATTAATCTGACAATGAGTGTATTAATAACTAATGTTTTAGACACAAAAACCTTTTTGATTCACAGGTCCAATCAGAAAGTGGCATTTGAACTGTTAATAAACTGAAATCCTGGCCTGCTTTCATAGATTAACCACTTGCACTAGTGTTCCCTTTTTATTTTGTTTCTTAGCGGAAATTTGCTGCTCATCTGATTTATATTTTTTCCCTGCAAAAGAAGCAACCACAAATTAGTGACGGAAAAATTACAATAAATTATGGCAGTACCTATTTACATTCCTCTTTCCCTGATAATGAAGCACAAATTTTAAAGGGATCTCTCAAGTTCTCTTTTCTGGTTTAAGACAAAACCTTAAATAGTTAAAATCAACCAAAGTTTCCAACTGAAAGAAGATTCTGACATCTTCTATTTCTTGTAATTTTTAGAAAAAAATGACTAGAGATTATTATGTAGGGAAAGGGAATCTGAATTTGAGGTTAGACTAAGGTTAGACTAAGATTTTATGTAGTAGACTACATAAAATGTGAGTTATTTGGCTCAACTTACAGAAGGGAACAAAGGTCTGACTGATCTTGGTTACTAGCATAAATATGAAGAATTGGTAAGGTGTTATACAACTAGAACCCCTTTAGGACTGTATTTTGCCAAAATAAGTGAAGGAATCAATAAAAACTGCTTCATTTTAATAAACTTGCTCTGGAATTACTTCAGCCTTGTTTTTTAAAAGGAAATTCTGGCAGTACAATACCAAGTGGGTTATGATTGAAACCCTCCCTGAAGAAAAGCAAAGAGGAGATTTCTGTCTTTGGGAAGTGAGTTCATATGGACTCAGTAGCTAGCAACAATACCCCTGTCTAGATTGCCATGAGACCTGTTCTTTTGTCTGGATAGTCATGACACCTGTTTCATCTCCATTGTCACGTCTACTTTCTGTTTTATGGTCTTCTCAGTTATTTCTAATTATTTTATTCCATTTCCTTGTAATCTCTTTTTACCCATGATCCTCCATTCCCCTTTACATTTTTTCATTGCTATTTTATGTATCTGTCATGATTATTTCTACGAGAGTTACTTTGAAATGCTGATTTATCTCAGCAGATGCAAGTCACGTTAACTTTTCAGATTCAATAGCATTTAAACAGTGGTATAAATTTCTCCAGGAATACCCTGTTTTGTTCTTGATTCAAATTCAAGCTGCCATCTATCTTTCTGAAAATTAGATGTGTGCAGTCACCCTGTCTACAAACAATTTTTGTATCTAATGGAATACTTTTGAAATCCTATGAAAAATGGTGTACCTCCATTCCTCATAATTCAATCAGGTAAAATATTTTATGTTAGGTTATGTGTCAAAAGCTCAACCACAAAAGAACACAGAGAGACAATGACAGATGTGGGAGCTCTGGCTACTTGCAGGCCCATCAGAGAGACTCATTTAAGGCCCATCTCCACAAATCCAGGAAAGAGCAGGAACAAAAACCAAGGTAGAAAACACAAACTGAGGACTCAGACAAAGGGATACCCTACTCAAACTTCTCCCAAGGAGATATCAAATGCATAGGAAGAATCAGGAGTATTGATCGATCTGAAAAACACAAAGAGTGAATACTTTTTTAATTGAATAAAGCATTCATTTATTCCAGTCTTAAACTGGAAGAAAAAAAATAAGGGCTGTGTGTTTCCACTTTGAATGTTATGTATTTCTCATTACCAAAAAAAAAAAAACAACAAAAAAAAAAAAAAAAAACAAAAAAAAAAAAAAAACAAAACAAAAAACCAAAAAACTTGGCCATTTACAGCCTCTGTTCAGCTTATTAGACCATGAATCACTAGATTGGACAATTCAGTGATTTTACACTTGTTGTGTGAAGTTTCAAGAACATCTTTATATAAGATGCACTAAAACTTGTAGAGCAAAACCGTCACTGAAAAATTCTTCTAAGCCAAGAAATCCTGCAAATGACATAATCTAAGCTTTAAAATAAATCGTGTTTCTCTCTGACTCATGACAGAGAGTGAAGGATAAGGTCTTTTTCAAAACTTATTGCACTTCAGTACACTTCAAAAAGAAGTTGAACTATTTTCTCATTTAATTAATGAAAACTGTTATTTGTTAGTTCCTTGAAAATCACACCTTAGTTGAAGGATAAATCTAAAGAGTTCATAGCATTATGAATGTTTCTAAAATGAAGAAAGTTCTCTTTTGCTCTGCAATTTAGAATCTCCACCAAAAAGGATCATTAAAAATCCCAGCCTTGTTACAAAATGCGGGAGACAAATGATCCTTCTACAGCCTGATTAGGTACAGTACTTCATGTACATCTTGCAAAACTCTTAATTTTCACAGGCTCTTCATCTAATTTATCTGATAGAGAAAGACTGGATATCCTTTGCTATACTTCTGCGCTTCTAGTTGTTTATATTATTAATCAGATGATTATCACATTAAAATTATCATTCAAAAATGTAAAGCTTTTTCTCCTATTTAATTTTCCTTTTATTGTATGGTTTCAGCTGCATACTTCTACATTTCTTTCAATTTTTCTTATTGAAAGAAAATTCTAGGGTTATCGATGTTCTGAACAGTATTGTGTACTGTCATTATTCTGCTGTTGTATATGGATGGATAGGAATAGTCCACTCTTTTACATGCATAGAGCGTCATGGACTGGAACCTAATGGAAGAATGGTTAATATTCTTTATTGCTTATATAAGCACTTTATTGCTTATATAAGACACTTCCAGGCCTCTGATGGCCTCCTGTACTAAAAAAACAAAACAAAACAAAACAACAAATCAAAAATCCTGTTTCAAGGATTTCACCATCTAAAATAGTACTGAATAAAATGCTGAGAAAAAAAATTGCAAGAAGGAAGCAAAATATTTTGCGCTTGAAGTGGAACACTAAATCAAACAGAAATAGAATTTATATTTGTTATACCCTAGTTGAATGTTGATGGCTTAATCCATGTTCTGTTGCTCCCATCTTCAGCATAAATGTTGTGGAGGACATAGAGGTTAGATGCCACTCCAGCAACCAGAAATGTACGATGCAGGACAGGTAGAGCACCCATCTTCTCTTCCAGATGAAGGAAGTATATTGTACTATTAAATCCAGGATATGAAGTACTTGAAAACTTAAAAAGATATGTCCTTTGTCATATCAGTACTCCCCATGATACTCTGGTAATTATTTCTTTAGGTTCTGAAGGATAGGAACTAATGTTCATTAGATAAATCCATTCAATCGTCTCTTTTACAAAAATCTGCCCACAGCAAAAGCGCCAAGTTACCATTAGTATAGTTCTGTAACCAGGTACGTTTTCTAGTCAGTGGAACCCCCCTGCCATTATCAACCCCTCATTACTCCTGGGTCAGCTAATCCATACTTTGAGAAGTGTCTCTTAGTTTGAGAGCTTTCATTCCCATCTTATCTTCTTTGCTGCATGTCTCATTCACAAGTATTGATGTATTCTCACAAAGTATTGACAGTGAAACACAGCAAACAACTCAAAATCAGCCAATCCCTTGCTGTGACTTGAGATCATTATAGTAAAGGACACTGTCACATTCATCTTCCACTAAGTGACAGCCAGTACAGACAAATTTTTGGAGACATTATTTTACTTTTATAATTATGAGATTCCTTGAGTTTCCCGACCACTGAATTAAGTCAATCCTGTCCATTTAATTGATTAATGAATCAGGACTCCCTCTGGTTCAGTATAAAAGTCATATAACTGATGGAGAAAGTCCAGATAAGGCCACTAAATTGATCAAAGGGCTGGAGCACCTCTCAAATGAAGACAGGTTGAGAGAGCTGTGGTTGCTCAGCCTGGAGAAGAGAAGGCTCCAGGGAGACCTTACAGCACTTTCCAGTACCTAAAGGGGGCCTATAAGAAAGCTGAAGAAGGACTTTTTACAGAAATGTGTAGCAATAGGACAAGGGGGAATGGTCTAAACTGAAAAAGAGTAGGTTTAGATTAGCTATTAGGAAGAAATTCTTTCTTGTGAGAGTGGTGAGGCACAAGAACGAGTTGTTCAGAGAAGTTGTGGATGCCCCTTCCCTCAAAGTGTTCGAGTTCAGGTTGGATGGAGCATTGAGCAACTTGGTCTTGTGGAAGGCGTCCCTGCCCATGGCAGAGGAGTTGGAACCAGATGATTTTAAAAGCGTCTATGATTCAATGACTCTAGGACTTTGTTTTCAGTATAACCTTTCTGAACATTCATCTGACAGACGTAAATGAGGAAAATCAAAATGAGGTCATTAAGAGAGATACTTTCTTCAGTAACAATTAAATTTTTTTTAATTAATATTTTCTTCCTAAAATTATTTTTCCACCACTTATATACATGGGAACAAGTTTATTACTTTCATGATTGAATATATTACTCTCTTAATATTTTTTAAATTACTCTTGTACTCTTCTATCTTGTTTCTTAAAGATATCACAAGAAGTCAATATGGATTCTCAAAAACCCACAGATAATTATCAAAATAACTGATCAGTCTTCTAAGAAAAATCTTATAGCAACATGCAGAAACTCATGAGCAATTAAAAATTTACACTGAAACGAAATTCAGGCTGACTTTAGGCATTCATTTCCAAATAGTTCCATTTTTAATCTTACCCACTACCTCCTGCCTCCTCCACTCCTCTTGACCTTGGTCAGTCCCTATCTTAACAGTGAAGGAAATGAATTAGCAGTTGTTCCGACTGAATAGTGAGCACTGCAAGGCATAAAATTTATAATAAAATTCATGTGAAAATAAAGATTTTTCCACTCCAAAGGGGAAGAAAAGCAGAGAAAGGAGAATTACAAAATTGATGTTGAACTTTTAATGTCTGCTTAAAATTTACATTAGGTATCTAATATTTCTTTGAAAATGACCCTTCATAAGTATTTGCAATTTTTCAGATTATGAAGACTTTCAAACCTAGGAGTCTTTTTCAAGGACGTTCAGTTTTCATTTAGTATTTCTACATATTATATGGCATTTATTTTCTCTCCAGCTATAGATCTTTACAGCTGTACAGGTCTCCAAAAAGATGATTCAACAGTGAACCTAGAAGTGCTGAGTTGTAAATGTATCTGTAACACTATTTTATTCAGTGCAGAAATTCAGTCTGTTCTTAAATATTTTCCTCTAGAGAGGTGACTAAAATTTTTGCTTCTGTTTCCATAAGACAGCTCAAGTGATGTAATAATTGCACTAGTAATAGAAATGATGAATGATAAATGCAATTAAATTGTGAAAATTTACATGTGTGACTAAATGTCACAATATCTTCAATTTTTTGTCAGATGACCAATAAAGAAGTAAAAATTCAGTAATATCGTTAAACAGTTCTGAAAATTAATACATTGACACAAATTTAATTGTAGAGTTTATACCAGGTGATAAGTTAACGTTTAAAGGTAGGTAGGTAATATTGCAGATTTAAGTGACTCAGTAAGCCTGACTCATTTAACTGAGCTAATTTATGACATTACTTTAAAAAAAAATCTCATTTTTACTAAGAAACGTCTTTCAAATATGCCACTCTTCTGAATACATCAAAAATTAATGTGTTTGTCTTTTCATATGCAATTGTCAAAGCTTTTGCTTACTCACAAAAGGATCTAGAGGTGGCAGTTTATTTTTCATACAAAAATTTTCCATGTGGTAACGACCACATCTGTATTTGCCAAGCAGGATATTTGTAATCCAACAGCTAGACATCCTGTATGCAGACCAGTAATTAAAGCCTGCAGTACATTTACCAAAATTGCCTAATAGTATGATAATGTAGATTAGAGCTCTCTTGAAAAGTAAAACAGTATCCTATTAAAATTTAAAATTTTTATCTCTTCCGTTTCTTTTTTTTTTTCTGTTAGTAAAAAGAAGTCATCTTATAGTTTCAGCCAATGTCCTGTCTTCTACAGGCGATTCAGACATTAGCATATAATGACGTGCACATTTATTTCCTCTGTTGGTAAAATTGGATGCAAGACTTTCTCCATTCAGGACAAAAAATTTTGCTTTAATAGAAAAATTCTAGTTGGCAGTACAATAAATGTTATCTTTATACTATAATTTTTGAAATAATACTGATTAGCAAATGCTAAGAACATTTCTGTAATACATTAGAGAAGTAGACTCAATCTTACATTTCCATTACTTAATTTTCAATACCCTAGTAAAGATTTTTCTATTCACTTTAGCTTTTCATTGCCAGATAACCTATGCAATGATCTTCAGGAAAAGCAGCTACCTAATCTCAATTTTCTCAGTCTAGTTATTGGCATCTTCCACTGAAAAGCGTTTCTCTTGTTTTGGATATTAGAAGGAAGCTTATTGCTTTGAGAAACTGGTCAATGTGATAAAAAGTTGGGTGCTTTCTCTTGTACGTGAGCTACCATAAGAATATGGGTGTAATTAACTCAAGTGTAATTCAAAAAACCTGAGAAAAACCGTACATGTTTTTAGAAGCTCTGGTCACTAAACAAAAAAAATCTCTGGCTTGACATTTTCTTTCTTGAAGCATTTCGCTTGCAAAAGTCCTAGTATTAGCCCCATGGAGGAGGAAGTTTACTTTCATTAATGACCATTTAGAATTTTAGCCCTGAGGTGATATGCTGTTTTAATGAATATTAATATATATTTATTGTTTGTCATTAAAAATTAAAAGCAATATCAGATACTTTAAATAAGTGTATAATAAAATTCCTGTTAACTATGTTAAAATATGAACAAGAAGTATACAGCTATAAAATTATTTACAGGTTTATAAGCAAGTTTTGTGCAGTCTTTTAACCTTATCAGAATTATTAAATTTCTCACAGAGTTTTTAGCAATAAGAATATATTTATTAAAGCTATAAGATAAAGCAGTAATACTCATCAACGGAGTTGTCAAGACCAAACTATGTTATTTTTTCCTGCCAGACTGGATACCATGGCAACATCTGGTTAGGAGAAGCTGAAGAGATATTTGAAGGTTTGCAATTGTTAAAGTCGTTGGTCTGTAACAGACATGTATTAATTGCAAGTGAATATGACAGCCCGTACCAGATTTCTGAACGGGAAGAAAACATCAGCTTCATTCCAGACTAAGGAAATGAACAAGAGATGAATCAAATACTGTGGTGTCTCACTACAAACATGGTGTCATGCTTGTGTACTCATCATTTAAAAGGGCTGGGGAAAAGGTGGGATTTTATTACTGTAGAAATATTTCCCGACGGAATTTTTAAGACATGGAGAAAACCACACTCCTTGACAGCTCTAAGAGGGCAAAAATAATACATTTCAAAATATCTCTAAAACCAGTTGAGAGTTCCAATCAAGTGCAATCACAGTGATTTCGTATGAAAAAAAATTGTGGCATCATGAAAGTTTTCCTTGGTTACTGCTGTCAAATTAGCTTCCAGAAAGAACCATTACTTAAACCTAGTATGTACTTTTAGGGCAGTTATGACAGAAAGCTATTTTTGTTTTTTCTATGTATATACAATCAGAAAAGCTGTTAAATGTCTTCAAATGGACAGCAGACATTTTAATACACATCTTAAATTCTGTACCTATAATAAATGCGGGCTGCAAACTACAGTCTTCAGACATGTAAGAATGCTTCCTGCTGCCTTTGTGTCAGTATTTCTAAGGGAGAAGGTTTTCATGCTTTATTGAAGTGACAGTATGCAGGAAGCAGGTATCATTGACAACAGTTTCACTGCTTTTTCAAGTCAAAGAAAAATACTTTCCGTTCTCAGAGCAAGCTGTTTATGCTATGCTACGCCTTCTGTTATATGACAAACGCCAATTTTACTTCTGTTTACATAATAAACAGAATATGAACTGAATTAGACAAAGTTAATCATGGTGAAGAGAACCTGTGAATAACTTCCATGTTTCCTAATTCTACGTTAAGAGGAAATGTGCCTGCTCAAAGGCATTGTGGTTTAACCCCAGTTGACAACTGTGTACCATACAGCTGTTCACTCACCCCACCCCACCCACAGCTGTATAGGGAGGAGAATCCAAAAAATCCTGAGAAGGTAAGACCCGTGGGTTGAGATAAGACCAGNTTCCAAGCCTTTCCCAAGCAATGATCGACCCCTCCTGGCCAAGTCCCCCCAGTTTATATACTGGACATGCCATTCTGTATTATGGAATATCCTTTTGGCCAGTTCAGGTTAGCTGTCCTGGCCATGCTCCCTCCCAGCTTTTTGTGCACCTGCTCGCTGGCAGAGCACAGGCCACTGAAAAGTCCTTGATTTAGAGTAAGCACTACTTAGCAACCATTAAACCATCAGTGTTTTATCAACATTAATTTCATACTGAATACAAAACACAGACCCATATCAGCTACCAGGAAGAAGATTAACTCTATCCCAGAAAAAAATAGGACACTGTAACAGGAGAGAAGGTCAGTGTTACAGCAAGACGGAAGCTAGGCTGGAATTTGAGAAACTAATAGAGGTTCTGATCTCTTCCTGTGGGAAATGGACAAATTCTCTAATGTTAAATCTGTCAGTGCCAAGACCAAAGATTAGGCTCCTGGCCATCACAACAGAATCCACATCCTAGGCAGTTCAGTACATAAACAGAGTGAGATCTGAAGAATTTCTTCCAAGATATCTGAGCAGTTGTTCAGAGGACCTAAATATAATGGCTAACAATGACTCCAGATCACAGGTCCAGTTCTAAATGAATTTTAAAGTCCTGACAAAAAACGTATCTGTTTGAGATATATATATATATTTTATACAAGCCAGCCCAGAAAAAGGTTTTCTGGTATATTACTTAAGATATTACTCCTACAAAAGTGACATTTTAAAAGGCACTTACAGTTCTGAAGTAAAACTGGGTTTTGAGGACTAGGAATCCCAGATACAGGCCTCATGTATTTGAGTGGTCTCTACAGTGGAATTAAATGGCCTGAATAAGGTTACATAAGAAGCATAAACTTCAAGTTTTCTGTTTCTTCAAAATACACGTTTAATACCAAACATTTTAGGCCAAGAAAACTATAGAAAATTTTTATTTAAATAAAAAGCAAAGTACTTGATTGCAAACCTAAGGAGAAAAATAAGGCGATAAGAACAGTTCCAGGTTATATCTAGTTCTGAAACTTCCTTACCTAAGTGCTACGTGAGTCCATTCCCTTAATTTGATTTTGTACCAGATATCATAATGATATCTCTATTTCCTTCCTACTTGTCCTTTGGAATGCACTTCTCCTTTTAATGTCAATTCAGTTGATCAGTATGGTAAAAACAGATGCTCAGGGATTACTTAGCAGCAGCCAGGTGCCATTACTGATCCTCTTCTGGGTCTGCTTCTTCAGAAATCTTTAACTGGGCAAGCAGTATACAAACACTTTCAAAGTATAAAGCCACTGCTTCTTGGCTTAGGCACACAAAAAGCAGCTGGGGTTTAGCTGGCAGGATAGGAACCTGCACAGTCACCAGCCCTGAGGCAGCTCTCAGAAAGTCATGGTTGGACAGGCAGGATGAATCAGCAGGATCAGGATCAGACTCTGCGCCCTGGCAGAGGAATCTCCACCTTGCAGAGCTGCCTTTGCCGACACTCGTGGCTAATGCAGTAACATTGAACCACAGAGTCAGTTAGAGTTGTACACTTCGGGGGTTGAATAATTTGCAAAGGATCTGAGTCAATTAAATTGCAACTACATCACATGAAAGTGAGGTGGATAGAATTCAGATACTTATCCTTAAATAGGACTTATTCATTACTCTCAAATGTCTGAGATATACGGAACTGTTTGTTAAATGGGCATGCTTCGCTTCTTCAGAAAAGTAAGCGGGTATATCCAAAAGCACTCTGAATATTTTATTTGCTGATGTTCCTAGAAAAAGATCATTGCTGTTCTTGTAATAGCAGATATAGCTGAGGATAAGATTTCCCAGTTTCAGGGATGATAATGGGAATAACTTTGCCACTAACAGATGTAAGGAGTTTAAATCAGTTTTGGAATGCAGTCCAGCTTCTTTGTATTTTCATGTTGTTCATCTTATTTATGGGACAAAGTTTGCATTGCAGTGATACCAAATTTCTGTATGTATGAAATCTTGTAGAAATAACATTTTAAATTGAAATTGATTTTTAAAAGTTAAAGAAGAAGAGATATTTTAAAATGCACTTAAATTCAGTTGCATACCTTTATTTCACACATTTAGACATTGAAACATACCATTGTGTTTATAAAAATGCAATATGTCTCACGCACAGAATGATTTTTTGTAAGTTTCTAAAATTTTGGGGCTTGTTTTAAGAGACTTTTACAGGAAGAAGTAAACTCATATAAACAAGCTTTTAAATAAACAAACCTAGAGCTTGTCTGTTATTTCCACTTCTACTGGTTCACCTAAAATAAAATTAGGAATATTAACTAGCTAAAGCAACTTTTTTTTACTTATTATATGACTAGCAACTCCTGGCTGTTTATTCATGCCTGTAATAACCACCACTAAAAGATGTGTCGCAAATCTTGAAGCCATTTTGAAAAAGGGGATGAAAGACAGTTCAGGGAGTTACCATCCAGTCTGCTTCACTTCAAACCCTGGGAAACACAGGGCACAAAGCCTTTTCCTAACTAATTCTGGGCCTGTGAAAAAGAAGAAAGTGACTGGGAGTAGCCAGCTTGGATTTACCAAGGGTAAGAACAGCAGATATCACCTACCTTGACTACAGCAGGACTTTTGTCACAGTCTCCTACAGCATCCTCATATCTGATTTTTGATATTACAATCAAGATGACACTAGATGGAAAAGGAGTAGATGGACTACTAAATAGAATGAAACTGGCTCAGAGAATAGTGGTTAATTTTTCATATTCCACATGAAATTTGGTTCCAAGTGCAGTTCCTCTATCCTGTAGGGTAGAAGATGTCTACACTGTAACCTATCCTATATATCAGGGACCTGGAGAAGGATACAGAACATGCCCTCACCAAGGTTGCAGATGATGTCAGACTGGGCAGGGAATGGGCATGTTGAACATGTTGGAGGGCAGAGGGCATTTCAAAGACCTTCAAGCATGGTGTAGAAGTGGTCCAGCAGAATCCTTATGTAATTCAAAAGGTGCAAAGTACTGCCTGAGGAACAGATTAACTGCTCTCTGCATGAGTGTTGTCTAGGGACTGACGGAAGCATGGCCAACAGATTAAGGAAAGCTGTTATTCCCCTCATTAGATGACATCTGGAATACTGTGACCAGCTCCGTGCTGCTCAGTTTCAGAAAGATGCTGATAAAAATGAATGAGTTTAACAGAGGACCGCTAGGATGGTCAGAGGATGGAGCACACAGTCCATGTGAAGAGAGACTGAGGGAACTGGGATTATTCGTGTGGAGACAAGAAAGATTTTGAGGAAGACTTAATAGCTAAATTCCAGCACCTTGGAGGAGGTTGTCACAAGAATGTTTAGCCAGACCTTTACAGAAGCTGTACAGCATGCAAATAAAACACAACTGTTGACACACCATGAACTGAAATGGGAGTTTCCAACTGGATATAAGAAGAAAATTAAAAAAAAAAAAAAAACAAACAACCAAACCAAAACAAAAAAAAACCCCAACAAATGGATAACTAAAGGATAATTAAACACTGAAGCAAGATATCCAGCAAGGCTGTGGAATCATCTTCCTGGGAGATTTTCAACATCCAGGTATACAAAAGCCTAGGTGATCTCATCTGAATTCAATTTAAAAAGCGCTTTGAGAATTTGACTAGATGTCATGGTGTCCCTTCCAACCTGAATAATCATACAATTCTGAGGAAATATTGCAATTCAATGAACAATAATAAGTTGAAAGCTTAGCATGTAAAGGAAATACATATTCTATCTCTATAGCTCATTTAGGTTTATTACCTGTTTTGAAATGTGAAATATGAAGTCAATTATATTCCTTTAGACATCAAAAACTCTTAGCAAAACCTTTCATATTTCTCTGCTTACTATATTATCCTCCTCTTTGTCATCCCTAACATCTTCATTGTTGCCACTGAATCTATTTGAAACACCATAGCTGGGTTCATTTTTATCATTTCTCAAACTGTCAAACATGCATCTGGGAATTCTGCCACTGGTCCTCTTCTGTTTTATAATGTTCATGTTTGTTTCAGATACTTTCAGAATGAAACACATCTTTTAACTAAAACTTCAAAATGGTCAGGTAACAGGAGAAATGAAATTACAATCTATGCCTTCTTGTAGTATTGTGAAGAAAAACTCCAAAACGCAACTCATCAACATGTAAGAATAATCTTCCAATCGCAACATCGACTAAAAACCAAGAGAGAAAGAGGAGAGAGAGAGAGAGCGAGAGAGCAAGCTTTGCCCTTACAGAAGAATTACCTAACAGCTTTGTAAATGAGATAACTGAGAGCAAAATTTGGAAGGTCTTCGTGGCCCTATAAAACTACAAACAACATTTGCTAGATAGCTTTAAAACACATTTTAATAAAAATGTCTATAAATTACTCTGGCAACTCCTAACCAACATATAAAAGATGTCTGTACGATAAGCTTCCTCCTCATTACACTTTAATATATCCCAGATTTAACTAATAAGTACTGCAGAAACTAAATCCAGAAAAAAATTTCTTTAAAAGGTGAATGGTTATGCCTAATGATGACCTTCATAAGTAGTGAAAAAAAGTTAATAAATTCATTTCTCATCAGTCCTTTAAAAATTAATTTCCAATTGAAGGTCTTTATCTCCCAAAGAATCAAAATCTTATCCCAAGTGTTTCTTGAGGTTCACGTCAACTATTTACTGATGAATGGAATATATATCTATATTTGTTGTACTTTCTGTTACTAAATACCAACAAATTTCTGGCACCAGAACTGCAATGTTTATGAAATAAAGATCAGAACAGAAGCTATTCACCATCAAAAAAAAGGTGTATTGATATTGATCTAATTTTTTCCCCAACAATGTTTCTACTCTGTGCTGAATGAAGCGACCACATACATGATCAAAGGAAAAAAGACCCTTGAGAGTGAAAAACATAAATCTGGTCAGAAATACCCCTAAAAAGTCTTGTAATTTTATTTCCTAAATTAAACAGAACAAGTAGAAAATAAAATAAAGAAACAACATCAACAATCCAAACAAAGAAAACCACTCAATTTCATTAGAATTATACTCCTTAGAATTTTGGAAACATTTACTTCTGAAGAAAAGAAACCTTTTATCAATTGCTGTGCCATTCATAAGGCAGTTCAGGAACAACCAAGAATGTATACCGAACAATAATTCCTCTAAAATAGTGAAAAGTTAAAGTAATTCTGAGGGGTAAAAAGAAACAAAACACAAACACACAAAAAGAAACCCAAACCAAATCAACAACAAGAAAATAAAAACAACTCCCCACATGTCACGGGACAAAATTAGAGTGTTATCCCAGATGAATTTTGATCATTAGGTTTTTTCATTTTTAGTGTTCAATATACTTCAGAAACTTTTATTCTAAGTATCATGACGTTAATAAAATTTCCTTCTTCATAATATCAAGGTGGTTTACCTAATATAAGCCATCCTCTAAAATGTTAGTTAGGTCCCTGATATTTGGTGTGCTAACATTCCCAAACAGAATTCTTCAAAATATTATTTCTTTTATGTTTATTTTTCTCTTTCACATCGTTTAATTCATTGTCTCCTCTTCTCTCTTCTCCTTTTTTTTCCCTTCAAAAATATGTTCCCAACAAAAATATGCTCTTTCAACAAATTGCTAATACTAAAAGTAATTTTTAGTCATTATTTCACACTCCTATTTTTAGCTTCTGTGTTAGTTCTGTAACCATAACAAACAAAAAAATTGTTAAAGTATCAGCTTTTTCATCTGTAAGGAGAAGAAAAAACCCCAAAAAAATATAGCCACTTCATGATGTGTACACTCTGGCCGTAACTCTAAGAACCCTAAATTACATGAATATTCTAAAGGGTGTTACTAAACCCAGCCAGCACTCTCTATTAATGTCCTTGTGTTAAGGATCTTGATGATATGCATTACATAAGTAAGCGTCATGAAATAAATTAATCTGGTTTGAAAATTAAACACAAATATTTACATTGTTATGTGGATACCTCTATTAAGATATCATAAAAAAAAACTTGGCCTTTCACCTGAGTTTTTCTCTGCTTCCCAGTCAGTCTTCGTCTAAATGCATGGCTTACACAAAAACTTTAAACAGTCTGCTGTTCTGATCTTTTGCATCTTGTGGGTAATTACTCATGTGAATAACCACTTAAAACTAACAATATTATTTCCAATCTTATTTATACAATGAGCATGTTCTATTTTGAGGGTAGTAACACAGAACTTATAACTAAGATACATATGCTCAAAGAAGCCACAATTGATTAAGTGCTCTGAGCACAAAAAAAATACTACAAAAATAGCATATTTGCTATGCTGATGTGTTTTAAGATAGATTGGAATCTTAACACAACAGAGTATTTTAAGAAAAATAATGAAGACATTTGGGACAGGAAGGGCTGACATTCACAATTTCTTGGTAATAAATAAGGAACAGTCAAAGTCAATAACTCAGAAATGGTTTTAGAAAAGAGTGAGAAAAAATAGCTCCTAGTAGAGTGCAATTCTGAAGAAGTGTAATGCAATTCTTATATGTGTGTATACATAATACACTCATACACATACATCCATAACACACAACAACACACAGGCTGGTACAGGATGTCAGTCTGAATGCTATGGTCTAGTCTAGGATAGGCTTCAACACTCGGTTGATAATTCTTGTTGAGCAAGACAAGGAAGGTGGTTATTAAGTTGGAATATTGCCGTTGTGAGACCAATCCTGCTGAGAGGGCAACATGCATATAATGAATTTACTCATCCATAGAGAAAAAAATCTGAAAGCAAAAACCATAATTATTATACATGCAGAGAAAGAGCTATCAACATTTTGTTAAAGGAAGGCAGGATAATAGCAATAAAAAGAAAAATGGAGAAGGAACAGATGGAAGTAGAAGACAAAACAAAATAAAAGAGATGGTGATGCATGGAGAAGGAATTTTTTTTCATGGAAAATAAACTCACCCATTAAAGTTCGTTTACTTCTACTTGAAGCTCTCAGTGAAGTTATTCAGGTCAGATTCCAGTCACTAACCTCTACAAAAAAACTTCATCCTTTTCTATCACAAGTGAAACGCTGCACAGTCCAAGCTTTGCCTGTGGTTTACCCTACCTTACCGACACAGCAAAGACTTCTCAGAAAGGGAAGATAGGAGACTATTTTTCAAATTCTGTAATGTTGTTGTTTCCCTGGAATATGTCACAGCATGGTTTTAGAACAGTTAAATATATTTATAAAATTATCTTAGACAAATAATAAGAATTTTGGCAATATGCTTCATGGCTGAAATCACATCCTTTTCTTTCCTTCACTTACTCTGGAGATCTCTTTGCTGTACTTGTATATAACCATACTGTTTCACAGTGATGGTGCCCATATTATCAAAGCTCATTACAGCAATGACCTTGTTACTCCCAATAAGGTTTTGATGTTTCTTTCTTATCATGTGGGGAAAGATATTAGGCCCAATTTTGAAATTACAGTATATGTCTAATGACCTCAATGTCTTCTTTCAGATTGTACTTCCAACACATCCTTCTAACCCAATCTAATTCCTGTAAGTCTTGGTCCTGATTTGTCACTGCCTTCGGTTTCCTTTTCCTCTTCTCTTTGAATGTGCTCTGGCTTTCCCTTGCTTGTTTCTTGATGTATTTCAAAGTTATTTTTGCCACTTTGAGTAGGCAAAAATGTGTAGGAAGACAAAAGAGTGGAAATATTTCCACTAAATTCAAGTCCAAAAGCAGCTCACCAAGTAGTGCAGTGGAGAATGATGCTGGTGTAAGGAAGAAGACAGCGTTGTGGGGAGAGAGAGATTCTACCTGAAGATGAAAAAGAAAAGCTTGAAATTTCTCAAAGCACAAATTGGGGTGCAAAATTTATTGTAGTGTTTCTAATAAGATGTCTATATTGTTTTTATAAAAATTATTTTAAATAATATTTTTGAAGGGGATATGCACTTTCATTCTTCAGTATGCATGCTAGCTCCTCAATGATTTGGACTTGGAAGGCCATCTTATTTCCTAACTTCTGGTCACAGGAGTGCTCATTATTATTTAACTGGTATTTTTTATGCTCCTTCCAAAGCAATGAGCAATGATCTTTGACAGAGTATTCATCTAATTGGACTTGTTATATGATCCATTACAACTACCTCTGCTTCCCTGTCCTTTTTTCCCAAATCCCAAAGCAGGTTTCCCAGATATTGAGGAAAAAACCAAATACAATTACCGAGATATTTAAAGGCAGACATAAGTTCTTTATCTTTCCCTTTTTTTTCTCATATTGATCACATAAATGACCATGAAATAAAAATATTCACTTTACCTTTCTGAACACTTTTGATCTGCAGCTTCTGCAATATTTTCTAAATTGCAGTCAATCATTTTTGTTTCAATCAAAATTTATACTGAACTCAGAACAGGAGAAGGTCGCTTTTATATATGGAATACATTATAAGGGAGTTATTAGTTTCTAAATATAATATTTCAAGTGCATAACCTATTTCAGCAAGTTGGCCCCTAGTATTATGTATTAAATTAAATTTAAGGAAAAACAGTGAGTTAAATGGTGTCTGGAGTTCTTCAGGTAGTACTTGCTACAGAAAAAACTAAACAGATATATTGCATTTTTCATTTGATGAATGCATTCCATAGTAGATTCATCTATCATGGAGTCAGAACTGTTTCCAGTGAGCACGTATTCTGATTTTGTTTCGTGACTTGAATGAGTTTTGCTTTGCAAAACAACAGTAGTTTTCTGCATTTTAAGCTATCTACATATAAAATATTTCCATCAGAGTTGAGATGCCTTTAGAAATATTACATCCACAAATTAATATATAACATTTATAAAGTTATTCATATCACTTTTTGCACCCCCAGAAAAGTGCTACCAAATTCCCAGACTTTCAATGGTCTGCTGACCCTAGTTCCAGTGGCCACAGTATATAATTACAACACTCTATATTGCTCGATATTGTTTCATTAACCAATTAGAATAAAATTAATTTTAAAATAAAAATTTTATTAAAAATCAAACAGATATCTTAATGTAATTGAAATTCTGGATGAAGTAAATAATAATTCAATTTTCGTGGAACTGACAAAACCTAATATATGTCCTCATAATGCAATGTGTTATGCACTTGTTCATATATGCCCACAGATCCACTGTGACAATTCTAAATTGCTTTTGACTTCTGGAATACTACCAACATCTTAGGCAAAGCTCTTAACAAAATCTTGGTAAACAATAGACACAGCTCTTAGTTAACAGGGGGTTTGTTTTAGTTTTGATTTTATATAAATTATTTAATTTCTGGTTGTGATTCACCTTGCCCATGGCCAAAACAATAAAATCTCTGTTTATAAATATTACAAATAAATCGGGTGTGTAAAACATTGATCCCCGCACCTTGAAAATTTATCACATCCAGCTCAGTTTGTCTTCCATAATGTTTACTTTACTTTAGAAATTACAGTCTGCAGCACATATCAGTGAAATTGTATGAATTCTTTTGTTTCAGTTTTGGTTTTGTTTGTTTGTTTAGGGTTTTTTCCTATTTTTTTAAAGTAAGCTAAAACCTAAAGCAACCTAAAATTAAATCAGAGAGAAACGTACTTTGTGTACATAAGTAGGATGATAAGTACCAGTAAAAAACATGAAAGATACCAGTCCAGTGAGTAAAATGGTGTGATACATGAGAAAATGCGTCAGGAGAACATAACATTAAGCATATTTTTCTTGAACCATGGAACAGTAAAAAGGAGGAGAGAAATTAAAGGAAAAGATAGACACAGAAACCTAACACAAATACTTGGAACTGTGAAACTAACAGGAGGGAGGGAGGGAAATGGCAAGAAAGCATCTTTAAAAGGAATTGTTTATGATGGATATGTCCATGTGTAGATAGCAACAACTAAAGTCTAATTAATAGAATTTATTTGGCCGTTCTAGTGTTATGAAGTTTCAGGTACAGTGGAATATATATTTTTGCAAAAAAACAAAATAAGATGAAAACCCCACAGCAAAGACACCGGCTGCTGTCTTCTAAAAAATGCCACATGTTTGTTTATGATTGTTTTTTCCTTAGTGTGATTTGCAATGTAGCTCTCAGAGAAATTCTGAATTTTCTATTTGAAAGATGTTCTTTTTTTCTGTAAGAAGAGCAGAGAATAGCAAGACTGAATAACAGCATTGATAATTATTTAAGATACATTAACACAAATTCTGTCTTAATCAAAATTCTTTATAAAAAGAGACTGAAACATCAACCTATATTTCTAGTACACATACCAGGAGAGAACAGAAATTACTGTGTGTTCTTGGAGACATGCCAGTTTACCAAACCCTTTAAATGTATACTTAGTCATATTTTAGTCAGTCAGAATACTTAAACATCTGATAACATTCAAATTTCTGAGACTTAAAATTAAACAAGTGCTTAAGTGCATTGGTTAATTGAGGCTATAGGACTAAATTAATTCCCTGGGAATCCCTATTCAGGGAATTGATTTGGTAAAATACTATTAATTACATTGAACTTCTGTAACCTGATGGACTCATGAGGTACATCGTAATCTTCATTAGATAGATGAGAAAATGTCTTTTACCTGAGTAAACACCAGCTACTAGACTTACCAAGATCATATCATAAATTTGTAAATATAACCCTACAAAACCACATAATCCCTATTTTGGATGTTAAACTTTGCATCTACTTCTTATTTGTTCTCATGTGGAGTTATAAACATTGTCTTGTGGGTTTTGCACTTTCAGATGAGAACATGACAATCATCACAAAGTGATATACTGTAAGATACAATTTATTAACCTTGATGTTTATTTTTGTTGAACGTGATTTGTATGTATGAAGTTGGTTTGAAAATTTTGATTGCACAACAGCCCCAGCGTAGAGGCTGGTTTCTTCATACGTGTATCCATCTTACTCTATCTGCAGTAACAGAGCTTTACTTATTAGACACTGTGGTGACCTCAGCTAGCAGTCAAACACCCATCCAACCTCTCGCTGACACGCCCCTCTCACGGGATGAGGAGAAAAGTGGAAGGCAAAGATGGATAGAGGTAATGACAATTTAATAAGGAATAAGCCTTGACAGGCTGTGTCAAGTCAAAAGAAAAGTCAAAAAGAAAAATTCATTCATTACTTTCTATCAGCAGAGCAGACATTTAGTGATCTCGGGAAAGCAGGGCCTCAGAACATATAACAATTGCTTGGAATGACAAACACCATAACTACAACCATTCCACTCTTCCTCCTAGAAGACAGCTCCACAACCTCTCTGGCCAGTCTGTTTTAGTCCTCTTTCAGCCTCAAAGCAAAAAATCTTTTCCCCATTCAGATGGAATTTTGTATGTTTTTCAGTTAATTTCCTCTTGCCCTGATACTGGGTATCACTGTAAAGAATCTGGCCCCATTTTCTTTACACCTGCCCTTATGATACTTGAATGCAGCAATAAGATCCCTTCTCAGTCTTTTCAGGGCTAATCAGGGACACCTCCCTCAGCCACTCCTCAGAAGAGGAATGCTGCAGTCCTTTGACAATCATTGTAGCCCTTCGGACCTACTCCAGTAGCTGTCTTTTATGAACTGGGGAGCACAGAACCTGACACAGTGCTCCACATGCAGCCACACCAGGGCTGAGTAGAGGGGCTGGCAATGGCCTGTTGGCATTGCTCTTCCTAATTTCCCCCAGGATACTATTGGCTTTCTCTGCCACAAGGGCACACTACTGGCTCCTTGCTGTCTGCCAGGACTCCCGGGTCTTTCATCGCAGGTGCAGGAATCTGCACTTGCCTTTGTTGAAATTCCTCTCTGCCCAACTCTCCAGCCAGTCTGGGTCTTGCTGAATGGCAGCACAGCCTTCTGGTGTATCAGCCATGGCTCTCAGTTTTGTGTCATTAACAAATTTGGTGGTTTTTGCTTATACAATCTTATTTGAAGAGAGAGAGTGAGACCTTTTTTTCAGGTGTTGGTTTCTTGGGGTTTTTTGAATGTTAATTCCAGCTTTAGAAAAAAAATAGCAAATGTCCCCAACAAAATAGTGGCATACAAACCTATTTTTAAAATTTTCATTTTAATCAAAAACACTTTTTTTCAAGAAAAACAGAAAGGGGAAAAGAATTATTTTAGGATTATAAGATGACTAAAAACAGAGGGTCAATGTTTTTCAAAATTTTGCACTGTGTTGAGCATCTATAGTTAGTAATAGTAGTGAGTCTTTTCACTTCTCTGTAAACTACTTCTAAACATTTTTTCTCCACTATCAAATAATATTCTAATAAATATCTTCTCTAATATATATTAATCATAGATGGTATTACCAGCTTTTTTTAGACTTTTTTCAAGTAAGCTATTTTAAGTAAAAAAGAAAATCTCATTCCATTGCAACAAAATCTATTTTCTGAAATGTATATGTTTTAATAAAACTTACTTAGGGTTTTTTTGTTTTTCTTTACTGTATTTTATATGTTTTTTACTATTTTAAGGCCAGAAGCTGGGGCAGACTAGAGGCAGAGAGAAGCAAAGAAAGAGCCTAATGATCCAGAAAATGTGTATGGAATATATGGAGTTGAGCTTTGGTATTTTAAATCAAATAGGGTGGGATATAAGTGATGCATTTATACTCTTGATTTATTTGAGAAGGAGAAAATCCAACAAAACAAAACCACCACTTTCTCTGACCACCCCCCTCCAAAGGCTGAAATCATGTTTCCTTTTTTTCAGCCAATTCAAGTTATTATTTAAAGGTGTTCAGATAAAACGAGTAAATATAGCAAATAAGGCATCATTATTTTCAATAAAAAACATCAAAAATGGGCAACAATGATTTTGAATTAATTGCAGTAAACCTCATAGCTGCAGCAGTTCAGTTCTTGAGTGTCACAGATCATTCTTTCTCTTGCTTGTCACCTAGGTAAGCTGGTGAGATCAGAGGTGACAGACCTGTTTATTTTGGTACTTGTGAATACTCTATGATTATAATCTACCCTACTATTTGATATTAGTGAATGGTTAATCCCTTTCTGTTTGCTCAGAGTTTAATGCATGCATCAGTTGTGTACACAACTCTGCAACTTCTGTGCTTTAGATCAGGAAGATCAAACAAAACAGGTTTGAGTTGAATATGAGAAACTTTCTCTCCACATAGAGCTCTATATACCATACCAGCAAGGGAGTAGTAGTTGAGACATGAAGCAAACATGATAAAAAATATTTCATTAGCATAATTAGGCATTTTTTTGTATGAAATAAAAACCAGTGAATTCTTCCACATAATGAAAATAGGGATCTAGAAAGCAATATACTGACACTGTGCAGTACAAGACTAATACTGCTAATCAGTATTGAGATCACAGAATCATAGACTATGCTGAGTTGGAAGGCACCCATCAGGATCATCGATGTACAACTCCTGGCCCTGCACAGGACACCCCAAGAGTCACACCATGTGCCTGAGAGCATTGTCCAAATGCTCCTTGAACTCTGTCAGGCTTGGTGCTGTGACCATTTCACTGGGGAGCCTGTTCCAGTGCTCAACCATTCTCTGGGTGAAAAACTCATTTCCTGTTATTGAACCTAAATGTCCTCTAACTCACCTTCATGTCATTTCCTTGAGTCCTGTCACTGCTAAGAGAGCAAAGAGATGAGTACTTGTTCCTCCACTTTGCCTCATTATGGTGTTGAAGACTGCAATGATATCTCCCTTCAGTCTCTTCTCTAGCCTGAACAGTCCAAGTGACAGTAAGAAATTGGTCAGCAATGGTAATAAAAGATAAATAAAGAATTAATAGAGTTTGATGTGACACACAAGCTGAGCTAAGACAAAACACCATTCTAGGTGAAGTCATGTTAAAAGGAATCAAAGCAATGCTCAGCAAAGGACAGTTGGATGCACGTTAGTGACCACAAAATGGAATAATTCGTAATGTTTTAACTGAAACAGTGATCACAATGAATATATCACAGGTGATGATATGATGTACAGTAATGGTACCAGTATTTTAAAATCTCAAAATAGTGTCAGGTTCCTAAACTGATTGAAAGGGTCTGAAATTAGCAGCAGTTCTGCCCCCTTTGCAAAGGAGAAAAAGAAAACAAAATAAAAAACACCCCCAAACCCATACAAAAGCCCGATATTAAGAGCAAAATGCAATGCAAGATGTAGTGAAACATTTTAAATGTTTCGTGCTGATTTACCAGCTCTATAAACGTGGCTCACGAATGAGAATTGAAATTAATCAGCATTATTTTCACCTACTTGTAGTGCTTACACTAAATTAGGAATTATAGTTTTTGAATGTCCCATTTTAATATAAAATTCAGTGTGATCTTTAAAATTAGCAGCATAGTCAGTCTATTTGGATACAGCAAATACATTTCAACCATGACCATCTTGATAAGAATAATTTATTGTCTATAGAGTGTAATAATTTGCCGAATTAACAAAATCTCTTTGAGGCAACAGAACAAAATGGAGGGGTCATTTCTTTCTGAGGAGAAAAAGTAAGAACAGATTAAGACCATAAGAAAAGTTTCTGGCCTAAGAATGGCCATCTTCCTGAGCACTGAGATCAGATAAATATTACTTCTTAAGGAACTGCACAAGCTTTTTCTTTCAGTGATCTCAAACTTTCTTACCTCAGAACAAAATATCTGCAATTTAAATCTCTGCTAATTTTCTTTTGTCTTCCCAACTCTATATTCTTCAGGACTATATAAGAAAAAGTAAAATCCTATATTGATGTGAGCTCAAGAGGAAAGGACTCCAAGCAATTTCAGTAGAAGAAACAAAAACAAAAATGTATTTTTTTTTTCTCCACACAGCAAGGGCTACTGCAAATAAAAGCTATGTTTCATTTAGAAGCTGCTCTGGCAATGTTCCCAACAAAATCATTACTGGCAA
Source organism: Pachycephala philippinensis (assembly GCA_013397055.1). NCBI lineage: Eukaryota > Metazoa > Chordata > Aves > Passeriformes > Pachycephala > Pachycephala philippinensis. Next base: position 105,974 of record VWZT01014156.1, read on the forward strand.
TTGTTACAAAAACTTCAAATTAAAAATAATTAGGTGTCTATTGTGTTTAGACATCCAGTTCATTCATATTGATGGTCACTTCGAGAAGGTTTTCACTTAGGGTGAAACACACTCATGGCAATAATAGTTCTGCTATACTATGAAGGGTGCAGATGTTTTAAAGTATGCTGTTGTAACAAGAAATTACAGTTCTTGGAGTAAAACCAGGGGTAAGATTTTTATTTTGGGTTTATTCAGACAAAAATATCTATTAAATTTTGTCTCCAAGACCATACAACAGAAAGCTTTGCCACAGGAAGAAAACCAAAGTATTGCCTAAAACTAAGGGGTTTTTTTGGTCTGGTGGGTGTCATAGTGGATGAGAGTCATGCTGTTTCCTCAGAATGAAAATGTACTGAAAAGAATTTCAACATCTGTAGAAGGGAGCACATAGGCTAATTGATGATAACATTTATTGTTAGAACCTGATGGACAGGTGCAAGATAAATCCTTTTAAAATAATTTTTTATGATCCATCTTGGAAAGTAGTCAGTATTCAATCAGAAAAAACATCAATAGCTCTTGTAAAAAACAATAGTATTTATTTTATTGTTCCTTATTTACACCTGTCAAATCATAATTTTGCTATTGACCCAATATTTTCAGCAGTTATGATACTGTAGGTAGAAATGAGAAATATTCTTGCATATTCTTATTTATGAACTTTTTTGGTTGGCATAGAAAATATAGTGCTAGAGTTTGAAAGCTGAAAGCCATTTCTTATTTTATTAATTCTCTTATTCTATTAATTGTCTAATTCTCAATATGAAGGCTTGCAATGTGGTCATTTATGGGATGGAAGCACTTAAGTTGATGAGTTTATGACAGTTTGTGGAGAGATTACTGTAAGTTTTTCTGCCATAAAGGAATTTTATATAATGGTTTTAAAGACACAACGAATTTAACGTTATGAAGATAGAAATTATTGAAAGTGAAAGTTATTGATGATTCCAATGAAATAGTGATAGTTACGCTGATGGATGTTTCAAAATTCTTCTGGAAAACAAATTAGATATCTGACAAATATGTGTTTAGAAGATTTTCCAACATAATTTTTTCTATAACATCTATAACATTTTAGTTTCCCAGGACAGAGACAGGGATTATAATTAACAGATAATGCTAGCAAGAATACTACAAAAGATCCTCTTTCTTTCGAGTCATAAAAGATGTTAGTGTTGTTTAATGATTTTTCTTTAGCAACTCAATGAGTTTTAATAATTTAAGTCTGATCATCTAGTGAAAAAAACCACTACATTGAAATATTATGAAATGTTAATCTAATATCACTCTAATCTGAATATCAACAATGGTTACTGATGTTTTCACAAATCATAAAACGGTGTACAGATACTCTCTCAAGGACATCAGTAGTAGAGAGCATTAAAGTAGCCTCAAAGAACTTATGTCATTTATATTAATGAATACTGTTTTGCCTGTTTGTACTGAAAATAATTATGAATGTTATAACTGAATGAATAGTTCAATGTAATGAAATTTTATATGTACTGGACTCTGGTATTACTTGTAAAGTTTACATTAGACCTTCAGATACTGTTGGGAAAAACACAAAATCTCACATTATGATAGAGTGGTATATAGTAGGCAAAAACTAGATTCTAGTTATTATCTGCAATATACAGAGCAAAGAGTACAAAGTAATCGCTAAAACATTTTGAAAACTTAGGGAGAAACTATTTCCCTCTGGTCTAAAAATGGCCAAAATATTTTAAGTCAGACAGCAATTGCTATAAGTTAATTGGAGAACCAAGGCCAAATATGAACTTACTATTGAAACAAATTTCTCATATTGTAAGGGAAAAAAATAAAATAGAGATTAATGAACAATGAGAGAAGAGATCATGGGCTATTCATGGACAAAAAAAATTATAACTCTAAATTAATAATTAATTCAAAGTTATTTTCTTACTCTTGACATTCCTGAACTCAGAAATATTCTGAACTTTGCAGTTTTTTCTGTGATAAATTTGAGTAAGTGTAAATAACTCATTGGCTTATCTCAGTTTATTTAGGAGAAGTAGTTTTTCCAGTTATTTTGACTTGCAAGTATGTGTTTTAAACAACTTCATAAAACCTGTAGGTCCTCAGGAGTTTGGGAAATTAAGAAAAATTCAATTTTCTTAATTGGCTTGAAAAGGAAAATACACCACCCCACCTCAGCCCCCCACCAACATAAAAATAAAAAATAAATTAAAAAAAAAAAACAAAAACAANACAACCAACCAAACTAAAACCACAACAAAAAACAACCAAATCCCCACAAACAATCAAGTTGAAAAAAAATACCCTCAGGAAACTGCATTATCAAGGCCACTATGTTGCACATGGCGACGGTTTTGATTTCTCAGTACTCGAAAGTGCCTGGCATAAAGTATGTCAAGATTTCCTGACTCACATTCTCATTTTCAGCTCAAAAGAATTTCTTACAGGACATAACCCTGGCAGATGAAAATGGGTTGACTTCTCTGTTAGGAGCTATGTGTGACTGAATACTACTGGACTAGATTTATATATACACACACAATAACAAAATACTGTGCTGGTATTCCAAAAGGAACAGCTTTATGGAAATAGAGGATCAGAGGCAAAATGTAAACAGAATGTCAATGCCAGACAGGAATTAATTAAACTACAGTTCCACCACAGTGTTTACACAGATATTAGCCAGGAGAATGTGGGGTCTGTATCTCCCTCATTAGTAGCATTACGAGAAGCACATATCACACATTGGAGTTCATCTCAGTTTAGTGAAATATCTTAAGTGTTGGGTTTTGGGCCTAAACTAGTCACCTGGTTCTTGAAGACAGAAATAATCTCCTTGGACAGAATTTCTTTGACCAATGTCTGCAACAAGTTCATCAGTATCACAGCTCAAATTGCTGCTCAGTGTAGTTTATAACAATAGTCTCCTAAAAGAAATAGTCTTTTACAATGTCTTTCAAAATACATATGAGCTGGAGAAGGGTCTAGAGAACAAGTCTTATGAAGAGCAGTTGAGTGAACTTGGGTTGTTTATTCTGGAGAGAACAAGGCTCAGGGGAGACCTTATGGCTCTCTACCACTACCTGAAAGGAGGTTGGAGTCAGGGGGGGTCAGTCTCTTCTCCCAAGTAGAAAGTTATAGGATGAGGGGAAACAGCCTCAACTAGTACCAGGAGAGGTTCAGACTGCATGTTAGGAAAAAATTCTTCACAGATAAGATTGTCAAGCATTGGAACAGACTGCCCAGGGAAATGCTCAAGTCACCATCCCTGGAGGTATTTAAAAGTCATGTAGATGTGGCACTAGGGACATTTGTTAGTGGTAGACTTAATAGTGTTAGGTTTGAATGCAATGATTTTAAAGGTTTTTTCCAACCTAAATTATTTTATGATTCTATGATCAGAAATAGTCAACAGAAACATGCAATAGGCATTTCTCCTCTGACTCTGAAAGTAATTCCAGGCAATTAATTTACATGTAGATAGTTTTGTCTAACATTCCTAAAGCTAACCAGAATGAATTATACTCTTCAGGGCAGTAATTCACCTCTTTCAAAATAGTTGCCTGGGAAAGGTGAAATGAGTCTCTGAAGACACCTCTTTCTCTCCAGGTCCTTGGAATAAGGTAATGAGCTAAGAGATAATATATTTATTTTGAGAGATGGCTTCTATTCATTGAGTGTCAATGTCTGCACCATTGCATATGTTCACCTCATGGCTGCAGATGAGGCTACTGCCACAGCTTCACGGCACTTAAAGGCCATCACAGGAGACAATCTGAATGTAAGGTTAAATAGTAAGAAGATTCAGGTAAAGAAAGAAACAATAGAGCTTCTAATCATACAAGAAGGAAAAGTGAGAAAGTTTTGCCTGTCTATCGACTGATCAGAATTACAGTGACCTAAGACCAAAAGATGAAATCTCTGCAGAATAGAAAGGGTTTAGTGGAAGCAGCTCCTTTGAAAAATTAATTCACAAGATTCTGGACATGCTGCAAGTATAGCTAAAGAGTGCTTGGTCTCACAAACATAAAGTACCATCTACAGTTTTCCAAGTATTGGTCAGTGGAAATTCAAAAATTAATCTGAATATCATTGCACATGTCAGCAGAGACAACTTTATGAATTTTCTCTGAACTACTTCCCTGGAAGGATTTGCTAGAAGAAAATTACAGCCTCATCTAAGAAAGCACTAGGGAAGCTGAACCCAAAACGTTTAAAGTGTGACACATGTTAATTTTTTGATATGGCAACAAATCAAGAGGACTATGTGGCTCATGTAAACTGCTTCAGACAAAATATTGGTAGAACTTTGGATAAGATATTTGTGACAGTCAAGACCTAAACTATTAACAGGGCACAAGACATACTGACAATGGCAAATAAATTATGATGAGAGAATTTTGACTTGAATATGGCTACATTACCACAGAACTTTAAATTGTTTTTGAAAAGCTATACAATGGAAGCACTTTCCGTGTGGAAAGTGGTCAGCAATAGGGTAAGTTTCACCTGTTTTAGCCACATATGTGTCCATTTGAACTTACACTCAGAGGCAGTAAAAAGAAATGGACATTCTCCAAGCATGAGTCATCTGACCTATTTTAAATGTTTGCTTTAGGATGAGATGAATCGGCTTCTAAATGCACATTAATAATGAATACTTGTTCAAATTAATCTTTCATATAGTGTCTGTGAAAAGAAGAATACAGGAACAATCCCTTAAGAGTCCATGAGTAAGATACTTCTAAATATTAATAATAATTCCAGAGTAGCAGGTGTCTCAGGAAAGCAGCTGGCACTATTATAATCATCCTAAAGAATGAAAAGGTCTACATGAGCTCCTGAAAAGGAGCAGCTTGCCCAATATGGGACATTTTTTGGAGAGAAAGAAAAGGAAACTTTCCTAGGGTACAAGAAAGAGAACTGAGAAATGCTGTATCTAAAGAAATACTTCAGGGAAACACAAGGAATATTTTCATCAGATTGAGGCTGTGAAGATATTATACCCTAAACACATAACAAAACCAAACGCAAGACAATGCTTTTTCCACAATATTCTAAGGCAAGATGGCTCTGTTGTTAAGACAAGTTGCTTTGTGGGTTTCTGTGGTTAGGTATTTTTGCTAAACAGTCTAACTTTAAAGAAATCATCAATTTAATACAAAATTATACAAAAATAACTACTTTAATTACTAAGATTCAGATAAAATTGAATTTGATAACATATAAATCAGAAACTGGGAATTCTCCACAATAAAATAGCAAGCGGTAAAGCAATCTAAGCGCTTATATTTACCTATTCGTATAAGAAAACCATATAACTATTGCATTAATAATGCATAAGAAGCAGAAATGTACTCACGATTCTCTCCTTGTAGTTAGAAAAAGTCAGTGTGGTAGATTCATATCAGGTGATGGTGATGATGATGAAGTATCTCCCACTCCCACAATAACTCTGGAGGTTGTTAAGCAGCAACTACTAAAACTAGGTATTTTAAAATTTGTCTGGCATTCAATAATTTTAAAGAAGCTGGCTGGAGAGCTCCCTAGACAATTGACATTGATTTTTCAATAAGTCTTGGAAAACTAGGGAAGCTTCAGAGGACTGGAAGAAATCTAATGGTTCAATACTTCAAAAAGACAACCAGGATGAGCTATATAATTAATTGTCCATAAACTAGCTTTGATCGCAGGAATACCCTGGAACATTTCATGAGGACTCCAAGACTAAAGGATTTAAAATAGGTAACATAGAAAACATAAATCAGTACTGAATCATTGAAAACAGAAGTTTTCACATTTCTACAGTTTTTCATCAGATTACATGACTGATATATCACAGCCCTGAGTCAATTCTTAGCTGTATGTAAATATTCTATTTCATACAAAAATACATTTTAGAAACAAAATACTGGAAGGGACTTCCTGTGTTGCTGAAATCATTCATAAACTCATTCTTTAATGTATGACCTCCAGAAAGAGAGAAAGCAATGTCTCAAAAGTACCTAACATTTTTGCCCTTTTTTCCTACAAGGTCAACTTACAAGAACATTAAACTATCTAATTTCATCACAGAAAGTACTGTTTTTCTGATTATATGTAACTTTTTAAAATTTCATGTAAATGTTGTCCTGTGTATTTTAAAGGTTTTGACTTGGGATTTTTTATTTTATTTTGAATTAGTTTTTGATAGGGCACACAAAATGTTTATCTTTCCAAAGGTGTTACCTCATTTAAAAAGTTCTTCAGTCACTTTTCCTACAGTGGGCTTGCATTTTCACAAACAGCTTTAAATGGCATCTTTGTAGCCACCTTTTATTCATAATTCATACTATGCTTGGGTGACTAGATCAACACAAAAGTAGTGGGATGAATAACATGTACACCAGGCACAGAAAAGCTAGAAAATAACCTTTTATATCAACTTGCATATAAACCTTTTAATGTCAAACTATTGCTCAACCTTTCAAGGTCATCCAAATCTTTCCATTTGCTATTTTAATCTTCAGCATTAATAGCATGTCACATCACCATGTAATTAGAATATATCTTTAAGCCAGTCACTAATATCAGTCACCTTAAAATGATCAAAGACAAATGCTTAAGGAACTATAAATAAATTCTATCAAGTCTCACAGTCCTCTTTTAGAAGAATTTTCTTGTCTCTCATTTATTAATTCACACAATTTACACAGTTCTATGGCCCATCTTCTTCATCATCATTAAGAATTTCCCATATGGTGCTAAACTAAATGTTTTACTAAAATCTGGGTAGATTAGATATATCACAATTCTCTTGACTATAGAAAACTATCTGATTATCCTGGTAGAAACAACTTCTGAAAAACCATTTAAATTTATTTCTAATGCCTCTTTAATTGCTGTTTTCTTTAAAATTGGCATTGGATCATATCTATCTATTGGATAAGTCTAGTAAAGAATTCTTACTCTTCTTCTCATAAGTACAATATTTGCTACTTTTCCATGAACTAATATTTTTAATTAAAAACCTTTGTCATTGCCTTGATGTCATCAAGCAAAAGCTCATTTGATGTTCTGAGAAGAAAATGTGGTTCATTAAATGGATAGATTTCAGTTCTGATTCCAATAAGGGCTTTTTGGACTGTGTGTGGGGGCTGATGTTTTTGTTTTGTTTTTTGCAAATTTATTCTCGTTACCTGTTTTACTTTTGCTCCATATTTACTGCAGCAATATTATAACTTTTTTCTGGGTCATATCCCAGCTACAATGTCTATCCATAGGTCTGCCTTTGGTTTTTGTTTTTTGTTTGTTCAGCTGGGTTTTCGTGTTGCTGTCATTTGGAGGGAATTTTTTCGGTTTTGTTTTTTGGGTTTTTTTATTTAAGAACTTTTGATACTTTATTTATTTAAACTTTCTGTAATTTAACTTGATTTATGTTTTCTGCTAATCACTGAGACAAGTTTCTTTGACAATCAGCAATTTTTCCACTGTTTATGGAATTTCTGACTACACTCAACTTACTGTTAATTTTTACTACGAGATTTACAGATCTTTTCTACAAGCTACTTCAGTACACATACATAAGTATGTGTATATACTCCCTTAGGATAAAAAATGAAAATTTTGACAACTGTGAGTGATATAAATTTGGAACCTGCTATGCTTTCAGGTTATGAATAAATTGTTTCAGTAAATGGTTTTGTTAGCTTTTCAGAGTATCCTTGTTTGATAGAAGCAGCAAAAAATAAATATTGTATTTTAATTTAACTTTCTAGGAAGGAAAGATATGTCAGGGCTTTCTGAAATATAAAGCTGCAGTAAGGTTCTCAAATTGACATTACTTGCAGAAGTAATGTATCTGTAACTACTCAAAAGATACTTCAGAAAATTCCACAGAGCCTCTGCTTCACATAACACTAAGGAACTTAATGACATGAAACATGACTAGTCAATATATTGTAAAGAGAGAGGCAATACTTACCAGTTATGTTGCCATTATTATTATTGATTTCTATTTTCAAATCAATTTCTTTGCTAAAAACATGAAAACAATACAAAATCAAAATCCATATTGTACTCTTAATGGGGAATTATCTTCAAGCTGTTCTATTTTCAGAAACTTCTGCTGAACAAATCCACTTTTTAATCCTAAAGCATGTTAACAATGACCTGGGGGAAAAATATTTTTACCTGAATTACTGGAATTCTTCATAAACTCAATTATACCAAGCATCTTGACTTTTTGAAAAGTCAAACATATCGTAAAAAGAAAGGCTTATTTAAAAGTATGGGGCTCTCGTTCCTTACTTACTATTTTGTCCCAAAAAACTTGGTGATCATGACGATTAATTTACTAGGGATAAGACCGTACTTCAGTGTTGAGGTCAAAAAGGCTAAACAAAGCTTAAATGAACAAAAAAACCCTGATAGAAACATGGATTTTGTATTACCTCTGTAGCTGATGTTGGTAACACTGCTTAATTTCCAGCAATTGACCTTTAGTTGCATTCCACTTTTCACATTACTGTAATGCAGTATTCATTTTCAGTGTTCACTGAAAGAAAAAGAACTGCTGAAATACTTAAATTATTAGAAGGGGTTCAACATGGAATCACAAAAGGAATTTTGATGTTGTGAAGAAAAATCAATCAATTTAATTTGACAAGAGAAGATTAAGAAATTATTTAAACACTATATAAAATGTGTATGTGCTGAGTAGAATTGTTAGATTTTCAGGTAACAATGGAAATGTTTACGAATACAAGAAAGATAATGTAGGCTGTAGATATAAAACATAGTAAGTATTCCATGTGTAACTGATACGTGTACTTTGACACTGCAGTACATGTATAATTTATAACATTTCATTAAGTAAGTTTGGAGCTTGACACCTGCAAATTAATGCCAATATAATTTAATTTGGTAACTGATTATTGGAATAATTTTTGCAGCCTAATAGAATTTTCCTGCCTCTAATGAATTTAAAAAAAAATGAAGTTAGGATATTTTGAGGTTGTGTTTAGGAATTACATTCCTAAAATCCTCTTCCACAGCTACATTTTTCTCAGTGGATAACTTTGATTGATACAGGTTGAGATGAGCAAAACAGTCCTTCAGAATAGAAATATGCCAAGCACAGCTGATTGTTTAATTATGCATCAGTAAACAATCATGAAACATTATACTGTCCTTCTACCATTCAGAAAAACTTGTAGATGAATTTCTGAGGATGAAATTCAAATAATTCTAGCATGGATCTGTTTGCAATATTACTGGGGGTTGGCACCCCTCTGATCTTGTATTATTGATGGTGTTTGAATCTGATTACCAACTGGTGTTTACAACATATCAATGGTTCTTTTTATTTATGAGTATACAGGGGCTGGCTTTTTTGGTTTTCTTGTTTGGTTGGTTCGGGTGTTTTGTTAAGGGTGTGTGTGTGAGTGTGTTAAAAGTACTTCCAAGAGAGATTAACTATGGTATAATATTCCATTTGGCTTGTAAAACCCTGATCCATTGATAGACATTCTATTTGCCACAGCATCTACATCTCAATTTAGGTTTCAGTCTCCCTCTGGACAGAAAACAATTATGATCCACTCTGGTTGAGAGCACAAGCAGATAAGCTAAAATTTTTATATGAAGTAAACTTCATTCTTAAGAAATCACTTCTCTCTGTTAAAGGCTACCCCTGTGCTGTCCTCTATTTTTCTTTTAATGTACAGATGAAGACATTTTCTGTGTAGCCAATACTTTTCATTTTCTTGCAGAGATACACAGGGTCCAATTCACTAACATCCTGAGGATCCTTATCCTTCATAATTAGAATTCAACTCTACTAGAAGAAATCTTAAACGGGAATAGGAAAAAGCAATGCATTCGCTAAATGTACAATCAGACAGGTATACAAGTTGGGTGAAATGGATCAGATCATTTTTTATATTGTGGTTTTTACTGAATCCTTTTCTCTAATAATGTGCATGTATTCCTCAAAAACCATTGATTTCCAAACAGACTGGTGATGTATTTCATACATTGGGAAAAAAAATGATGTTGCTATTTCAGCTGGAGTTAGATTATATTCTACAAGGATGTAGCTGTCTCAACTATTGATGAGACAATTTCATTGTTAAAGATGGGAAAAAAATGACTTTGAGCTTTTTGGGAATAAATATCACTATTGTTATCACTACTGTTATTACTTTAAGGGGAGACTTTATTATTCTTCTCATGCTGAGTTCTTGGACAATTAAGTGGGCAATGTTCAGTTTTTAGAAAAAATTAGTAAAGCAATTTGACAGTCAACTTCCTTGTATATGAGAGCTACTTTCTATATATTTGGCAGACCAAAGCAATCCTAGGATAGTCATTCTCATGAGCACAGAGTCCCTTCTATACTGACTAAAGTACAGAAATACAGAAATTGATTCATCACATTCATTAGTTGAGGTCTGTGACCTGGAGTTTCAAAGAAACAAAGGCAACCAAAATATTAAATATAATGCCATCTTGAAAAGCAATGCTGGAGGCCAAAGGAGCAGAGGAACACAGCATTTTCACCCTACTGATAGGAACAGGTAAGACTCAATCAACATTTTGAGCCTCTATTTCCATGTTTGTGGGCATAGAACTTGGTTACAAACCCATGGCAGTCAAAGAAGTCATTAGAGTCTAAGGGAAATTTGGACTGTCATTAGGCAGAGAGAAAGGATTCAGTTCCATACTCACAGGCACCTAATCCCATTTGAAATATCTTGTATGCGTATGCACAGGAATGGCAGATATGGCAGAGGATATTGGAAGATCTCATATGACAGTGATAATTAGAGCCCAATGTAGCGAGTTGTAGATAGGTGAACTGAACTGATTATCTCCACAGGAGCATGCAGTACCCACCCACAACATTTGAGTTTACATCTCTTCAGACTGATCTAGAACAGACATCCACTACCAATTACATCGCGTTGTCTTACATCAGTTGTAAAACAGCAGCATGAATACAGCATACAAAGAACCATAAGAACTGAGATTTCTCTAAACAATTTTTTTTTTTAAAAGGGAAAAAAAGGTACCTGCATATGTGAATTTTATACAAAAAGTAGTAAATGGCATCTTTTAGGAATATCAAAACCCCAAATAAACCTCTGAGATTTTGCCATTCTTTACAACTGAAGAATTGGACTCTCAGATACAGCAGTTCTTTGTTGATAGTAGTTTGACTTATGGTAGTAATCTTTTAATCAAATACAAAATTTAGTTTCCCACAGAAAGATATGAATAACCAAATTATTAATCTTGATAGGTTTAGTTAATTCATTAAAAAAAAATTGTGGAACTTGGTCATGAAATGCAATAAAATAATTTAAAATTAAGCTGATTTCCTGAAAAAACAATCACAGGAGCAGAAACATTATGGAAGTAATTTATCTGAATTATTGTAGAAAACAAAATATTTTGAAAATTTCTTCCTTAGGGAAACAAAATGAAAATATAAATTATAATAAAAAAGAAGATGCGTTGGAGTACACCGGGCCAACATAATTCAACATGTTGACTTACACCAGGCCAAC
>VWZT01014159.1:3059-57008 GCA_013397055.1 Pachycephala philippinensis
CCATCATTTTGAAGATACACTGAATAAACCCAGGGAAGATAAATAAACCTTTCTCCATAAGGACAGCCCCAGGGAATACACAATTATTCCTATGCCTGGTCAAACAAACCAGCAGCCAGATTTTGGGGAGAGACTCCAGACTCTTGTCTCCCTCCCTGGCTGTAAAACACTCGCAGAGGCTTTGGAGTTCATACAAGCTTGTCCAGATTTGGATACTTCATTTAAATTCCATTCATATACTCAGGAATTGGAAGTGTCCTAAAGGCACCTCCACTCATACTTTAATTTTAAGGCCTCTCCCACCGATGAATTTGGATTTTCCAGAGATTCCATCAGGGATAATGACCTTTCCACAAATCTCTCTTAAGGCACATGAGAACCTGAGTAAGAAAATGGAATCAAACCCTTTGTTCCATTGGCCGCACGCCCCAAATTCCAATGGGACAGACAAGTCCCTCTCTTTAGAAGGCAACGTCTCCTACCTGGACCTGTGCCTTCCCCAGCCTTCAGTGGCCCCTGTCTCCATCCTCCCACATCTTCTCATCTTCCTCCTCAGCAGGGTTGGCTTCCTCCTCCTGTGGAGTGAACACAGGGACAGTCACCAGCCTGCTCATCCCAAACCTGCACAGCAGGGATGGGCTGGTGGGACCCTCTGGATGGTCACTCCTCTGCTGGGCACCATCCCTGCTCTGCAGTCCATTCCCCTTCCTGGCTTGGCATCTCCTTTTAATGGGATGTTAAACAACAAATGTTCGCTCTGCTGGGTTTTGGGATATCAAGAGACTCCCCCGAGGCACCGGGCAAAGCTCCTGTTCCCATACCCTCTGCCTCCCAGAGCCCTGATGGGGCTGGGCAGCGCAAAGGAAACACCTCAGTTCTTGCTGGAAATTTCCTCTTGTGCCCACCCAGAGAAGCTGTGGCTGCTCCATTCCTGGAAGTGTCCAAGGCCATGCTGGACGAGGCTTGGAGCACCCTGGGCTAGTGGGTGGAATGGCAGGGGATGGAATTAGGTGATCCTTAACGTCCCTTCCATTCCAAACCATTCCATGCATTTATTTTGCATCATTTCCTCTCAAATCCAAATTCCCAAATTTAAATGATTTGTTAAAGGAATAATTTAAAAATTATTCCAGGAATAAAAAGGGGAGTGTCAAACATACAAGAATCATTCCTATAGCCATCAAATCATTATTAACTGGAAGTCTATTCCCTCATTTCTGTCTTTGTTTTGCTTTCCTGGAAAAACTTATGATCCCAGAGTCTCAGAGAGATCTACTGGGATTACTGGAAGGTTTGCTCTGTCAGAGAGCTAGGAGGGTTTACAACACTTGTTCCTCTGCATCTTTATTCTTTAACCAACTTTCCCCCAAAATGGTATTGTGGGAGAAGTTTGAAATTACTAGAAATGGATCAGGTTCACATTTTTTCCCCACTGTTTTCCAACTACTTCCAAATTCTTGGAATTACCCTCAAATGATGCCTAGGAAACTACTGTGAAAAGATCGATTGGAGGAACATCTTGAAAAGAGAAAACCACATCCAGCAGCAGCCAAAACAATCCCATTGCTATTCTTACCTGGTCTCCAGGTGCTCCTGCCAGAGCTCCCAACAGCCATTGTCATTCCATGAGGGTGATGAGGCAGTTTTGGATGTGTTCTTTGCCGTGGGATGGGATGACAGAGTGCAAAGGGTCTTCGTGTCCCTTCCAAGCCACCCCATGATTCCATGGTATGATCAGCACCTCTTTGAGCTTCATTCCAGAAACATCCTCCCATTAACCCAGAATTTCCCCCCTCCTCTTTTTGCTCCCCATCAGGGATGTGGTGCCAAGTGCCTCAGCATTCCCTGGGGATGCCATTCAAGGCTGAACTTGTGGCCTCAGTGCTCCAAAATGCCCAGTTGGCCCTCATTCCAGTCAGGAATGTCTCAAACAGCAGTGTGGGGTGTTCCCTCTCCCATCCCACCATTGGGACCGCTCACATTGAATGTGACTGACTTACTGGGTTTGGAATTCCTGGCTTACAAAGCAGGTGGTGGAATATCCTCTCCTGGGAATATCCAGAACACCAGGAGGCTCCCTGGAAGTCACGGGTCAGGGGCAGAATCAGATGAACAATCCTGAACTGGTTTTCAGGGGATGCATCCACAGCCTGCGGCTGCAACAACTCCAAAGCTGTTCCTTCCCCTTGGGACAGCCAGGGAAAACATCCCCATCGTGGATTGCTGACAGGAAAAACCTCACAGCTCCAGGCTACTTGGCTCCTCCCAAATCCAGGCCAGCACTCCAACAGGCTTGAAGGACAAAACAACAGGACACACACAGTGAGCTGGGCATCACATTCCTCACTGGAACTGGGCTGCTCACACATGTCTGTGACAGTTAGGAACATCCCTGTTTCCTCACTCTTCCAAAGAGACAACAGAGCCCTTTAACACCCAGTGTGTAATCGCAACAATCCAGGGAAAACCACCTTGCTCTGGGGAGAAATGTAATGCCCGGTTATGGAAAAAAATCAAAGAGCAGGACTGGAAACATTTCCAGGCATGGAGCCTCCCAGCTCCAGAAATGCAGCTCACAGGCTTCTTCCCATGGAAACCCCAACCTTGCCCGAGACTGGGCTCAGGGAGAATCCTCTGCCCGTTCCACCAGCCCGGCACTGAGGGTATTCCATGGACAGCCCAGGAGAGTGTTCCTGACCATGGCAGGGTGTTGGAACAGGATGATCTGTAAGGTCCTTTCCAACACAGATCATTCCAGGAGTTAAAGGCAGATTTGAGCCACTTCTCAGCTTGCAGTTCCTTCCCAAGCCTCATCCTCTGGGCTGGCTTTCCCATACTTCGCTGGGAAGGGAAGCAGTGGCTCCTCTCCCCAAACACACCCACTGCCAATTGCTGTGCCCTGCCCAAAACCACCGGGTGACACAGGGGGTTGATCCACTGCCTTGTCTGTTTTCCATCCTCCAGCACTTCGGTGACTCCAGAGTCAGACAATCAGGATCAATCCCAGGTTACAGATACTGGCACAAAGCAGCTGCCATGCTGGAAGGGGCAATTTTGGTGGCTCCTCTCCCCTTAGCTGGGAATTCAGTGCTGCCAAGAGCTCAGCAGTAATCATGGATTTAACCCTTCCTATGGATTAACTCCGAACACTCACTGCCAAGGGATGCTGGAGCATCTCTCCAGGGAAAAAAGCTGTGCCCAGTCAAGGGGTCCCTGCCCAGTGTCCCAGGGTGGATGGGAAGCTGCTACTGACAGGCTGGATCTCAGGAGAACTTCAGTAATTTGCTGAAAGCTTCTCAAACAGGGACTTGTTCCAAATCTAAGGAAGCTCAAATCCTATGGCACGCCAGGCTTCCTAATAAAGTGCTGCAAAAATGTGTCTGTGTGTAGGAATCTTCCTTTAACCCAATTTCAGGGAAGAGTTGCCTGAGATTTCAGTTAAAATTTAAACCAGCCTGTGACGTATCAGACAGAAAAAACTATTGAACAGCTCCTTTTTCCCAGCTGCACAGCCCAGACCTGACACTTGGGCTCGTGTGGGAAACGGACAGGAAGTACAGAACCAAGTTCAAGCAATTCCCAAGGACTTGATGACCCTCCAATGAAGTCTTGGCTTGGGACAAGGCTCTCCTGCCTGTGGCAATGATCAGGGAGAGTGCAGGTGCTCTGAGCTGGGAGTGACAGTTCCTGCACGGCTCCCTCTACCACACTGGATTCCCAGGAAGTGGGATTGGAGGGTTTGGTGTGGCTGCAGGCCCACTTTTGGCCACAGGCGCCTGGACATGAATGGTGGCCCTTTTTCGCGGGAAACAATACTCATTCCCCCAGTGTTTTGAGGTCAGGTCAGAAGTGGCATCTGGTGCTCCAAGGGCAGCCAGAATCCTAGTTGCTGGCAGCTTTGGTCTGGGAGAAACCCTGCAACATTCACGATTTTAGGAGGCCGCACCCCACTTTCAGATACAGGCGCCTGGATGTGAACGGTGGCCATTTTCCACAGGAAAAAAGCTCAGCCCCCCAGTGTCACGAGGTCAGGTCAGAGATAGTAGACATGCTACTTTTAAATTAAATCAAATGTTTTAGCAGCCCAATATTATATCTTCTAAGTATTGTTAGGAGTAGCTCCTTTTATTTCCATGATGGGCTGTGCCTCAGGGAAAAAACTTGTGAAAGTCAGATAATTTAAAGAAGTCTGCTCTTGCTTCCTTTGAAGTTATTAAAAAGGGTATTGTGTGCGTAAAAATATTATTATTATTACTACTATTATTCACATACTAATTTTTGACTTAGGAATAGTAATATATCTTTATTCTATCCAGTTTATCTGATCAGTAATAGAACTGATCCTTCTCTTACCTGCTATTCTGAAAGCCCACCTGTGATCTTTGTGGATACCAAACAGAATTACTATGTCAGCCTGGGAAACCTTTGGAATATTGATGCTACCTTGGAAAAAGAATCACTGTCTCTGTAGAAATGACAGCACAACTTCCGAGAAAACAGGAAGCCCACAAGTCCCAAAATCTTAAGCTTTTTCTTAAAATAACTAAACTACAGTGGTAAGTACTAGAGCAGCTTTCAGTTCAGTTTCAGTGCTCAGTGACATGCCATGACAGTTTTATTTCACTTCCCTGGGTTGCTGAGCAAGCAAAAAGCCTTTTGTAAACATTTTGAATGATCAAAAAACCTGCTCTTGCCCAGAGAAGCCCTGCCACCTGGGAAAAGGCATGGCAGAAGGAGAGAGTTTATCTTAAATACCTACTAGGGCTGCAGGGACCCTGGCTAAGCCCTGGCATGAGCTAAAGCCAGCTGCAGAGGACATGGAAATCTGCTGAGCATGGCATGGAAAAACGCCACAGGTGAGAAGCTAACAAGAGGTACAGACAGCAAAAATGAAAGAAAACTGGGCTTCACAGGTAGGAATGTGGAAGTTACATGAAAAACAGATGAATTCCACAGACAATTGAAGGAGAGTATTGGGGATTTTCTGGAGAGCAGAAGCCAGCAGCATTTGTGTAACTGCACCAGTAGTACCACAAAAGACTGGGATTGTCTAGGTAATGGCATCAGAAATGCCAGATCTGGGTATAGATGCAGCAAAACTGGGACTAAGAGAAAAAGCAAGAAGGAAAAGACTGGATAGGAGAAAGGGAAGTACGCCAGCAGGGAAAAAAGGGACAGGAAATGGGAAAGGTGATAATAAGGTATGAAAATCCTGTTGCCTTGGAGTGCTTGCTGGGAAGCATTGTGTTCCAACATCTCAGCCTAAATCAGGACAGTCAAACCAAACCTGTTGTTCTGGCCATGCCACACAGCCCAAACCAACTCCCGCGGTTAGGAGACACAGGAGGAATGGAATCCTTTCCCTGGCAAGCAAGGGAGCACCCCATCAGACAGGTCAAGAACCTGAATATTGTGACAGCAACAGTGCTACCCACTGCCTCATAAGAGCCTGCTGAGTGTTTTGTGAGTCCTGACACTTCCAGTGAGCTCAACACTACTGTGGCAATTTCTCCAATATCACTGGATACAACACAATACAGAAACCAGCTAAAATATGCTGCTGTTACCCAGTGCCCGAGTTACAAGATGAACAGAGGTCTTAGCAATTTTATTACCAAAAATGAAACAAGAGCAGAAACACTGAGGACAGCAACGTGCATTCATGCAACAAATGTAGAACTCAAGATGCCCTTCAGAACAACAGATGTTGGGTTTTGGTGGTTTTGAACCAGTACTTCTCAGCTTAGATTTGCAAGCATATACCCACATTTAAAAAACCCCCAAACCACACACCAAGTCTTTGTGCCATATAGTAAATGTTTTGTTATACATTTGATCTAGAGTTTGCAATTTCCTCACTGCAAGCAGAGGAGAGTTACACCATCACTTGCTGCCAAGAGCATAGCCTTTATATAAAGACCTTGATAACTAACACACTTGGAACCAGGATGAGGACTACTCCAGGTCCTTACAGCATGATTTACAAAGCAATCAAAAACTGAGATAAGCTTTAATCTGGATTAGTTCTGAGTAACATTTTGCCTCAATGGACAAAGCACATGACTAATTCAATATGTTATATTCATCGCAGCACTGAGTTTAGCTATTGGCTCAATTTAGAGTTCTACCACCCACTTATACCTGACATATGGCTCTTGGCTGTATATAAACGCTAATTTTAGCCATTTCTGACTTGGATTTTAGTAAGAACATCATTTGCTTCTCACTCTCAGAAGCAGAAAGAACTGGCAGCAGCTGGCTGTGCATATTCATAGTTATTTCACATTTTCCTCTATATTTCTGAACATCCTGTTTTATGGAGCTTGTGTAAATACACTGGTGAGCATCTGCACCTCAGGCTGGTGGAACTGTTAGTAACTAATAGGGGAAAATATCTTTCCATCTGAAAGATGCTGTTCCCACACTTTGCTCAGAAAGGATCCCTTTCCATCACACAGATATTTTTGGCCTAAAGCCTCTTTTCAAACCATATGCAATGCAGCAATACAAGCAATAGAGATCTGTAATGCAGGCAAATAGGAGACTGCAACTTTTAACTGAAAGAGAGGGGCTTTATTTTTTTTTAACTAGAGGAGAATACAAACCACGGAGTATGCCCAGAGCTCGCTCTCATCCCACTGTTTTAGGCTACCTAAGTAATGGCGTGAAAACAGACTCTGACATAGGAAATGTGGGAAAAACTGGAATAACATAGTTAAAACAAACTCCTAAATTAATGGAGGAATATAAAGAATAACTCATAAAAAGCTGTATCCTGAAAAAGTGTTTCTCTCTAAATTAATCCAAGAATGGTAGTTATCTTCAGAGACCCTTCATTTTTCTTTACTCTTTAAATGAATGAATTTATAAAAACACAGATCAATTTAACAAAGACAGCATAATATTATTATTCCATATTTGATGGGATAAGACTGTTTTCTGACAGTACTTAGTTGAAGTGGAATGGTCATTGTATTGGAAGCCTTCCAAACAGCCTTTGCCATTAGAAAAGAAGACAAGTTTGTCACGTCCCCTTTCACTGCACTTCCTTTCCAAGCCAAAGAAAAACCATGTAAACAGCCTAATGAGACACCCTGCAGGCTTAGTCCTTTCAGACACTGCAGACTCAGCTGCATCTACTTAAACGCAGTTTTTGAAACAGCACTGAACTAGAAAGGCACTAAGGTACACCGTCTTCACTGTGTTTGAGGAGTAGGAGTCATTCTGAACACACTGCAAAACAGATATTTATGGACCAGCATCAGGCACCAGAAACAATCTTCTCACATAGCAAGAAACCACCAGGATTTCTCCCAGTGTGTACTGCAGGGGTTTGAAACATCAATCTGGAAACACTGCATACAGAATTTTTGACTTAAGTGAGTTGTGCTGTAGCCCCACTCAGCTTTTTTGTAAAGGCTTTGTACAACAACTACTGCTGGAAAAAAAAAACCAAAAACCAAAGATAAAACTATTTTCTCCAAACCACCAAACATTTTTCTTAGGTCCAGGAAATGCAAACAAGCCCAGAGATTTTGAGATCCCTTCTGCATGTTGGAAGAATTGCAGGTATTTGAAAATCCTCAGTTTAGTAATCAAGAAGTGTCCTTAGGCAAACCTCATAGAGCTTCAGTGCTATTTTTAAAAAGCAGAGTACTCCTGAAACAGGAAACTGCTCTGTACTAGTTGCCAAGACTATGTTATTAAGGAAAAAAGAAGTCCTAGAAATATAATGAGAAGGAGTATTGCAACATGAAGCCACCCTCACGAAACAGATTATATCTGGAAAATAATTCAAGTCCCATTAGAAACCAATGGAAGCAAGTTTCAAAGTGATGGCAAAGTAATTTTCTTTCAAATTACTTAGTTAATTTAAATGTATTAAACCATTAAATTAACAAAACAGATTTTTAAGTTACAGCACATTCTTTAAAGAAACTTGGAAATCAAATCTCTCTGGATTCAAACATGGTCTGAAGGTTAATTAGTTTCAATTGTCATATTCAAAAACAAACCTTTATCTTATTTTTTTTTTTAATGTGTTAGGCCCCATCCTCCCATTCCATTTCTTTCATTATCACACCAAGACGATGTGATTGAATGAAAAATGAGCTACTGCACACTAACAATTAAGGCCTCAATCTCCCATAAAACCAGCATGGAGAAAACAGGACTCAGAACAACTCTGACAGCAGAACAAGAAGAGATAATTAAATTCATGTGTATAAAAGTATCAGAAAACAACGGAATTTGGAGTTTATTCTGTCAAATATAACTAGTATCTTACCAGCTACTTATTTTTGTTTAAAAGTATTTCAGGTGGAACTATGTGAAAACTGATCATTCGAAGATTTATGTTCACATACACAACCAGTAAAGCAACATGAGGATCACCCAAGGAAATCAATATAAAAATAAGAGTTTAGCATAAACTTTTTTTCTACTTATGCACACTATAAACCAGAAGGAGACAGGGAACTTTTAATAACTCTTTACAATTGCTCAGTGCAGGTTCTCCTGTAAAGGTAAATTAAATGATCCCAGCAGTGTCATTCCTGTCAGTGGCACCATTAGTAACAGCACTAATGAATCTCACCAGTTTAAGAAAGGTTTCCACAGTCACCTGAATGTGCCCTCACTCTTTCAATCTGATTAAACTCCACTGACATGGGAGCTAATTAGGTCAGTGCAGAGTTCTACACGTACCCATAGCCCCTTCTGAGATTATTTGGGATAAAGGAGGTCATTAATGTCACAAGCAGTTCCTTGGGCACCGGCAGTTTCCAAGTCACTACAGCCCAAGCACTTCTTCAGTTTCTAACCACAGTTTTTCTAACCACACCTTTGGTGACATCTGAAAATGTAGGAATATAATCCAAGCTAGCTGTTCTGTGTTAGCATTAATTGATTTAGGACTTTCTATACAGGAATCAAATTTACCTGAATCAGGCCATAGTTTACAGTGCAGCCTTGTTCTGATTCAACATGAATTTCAATGCCCAGAACTCCAATAGAAAATAGGCTTAGAACACCTCATGACTCTCATTTGAGTTAATAGCCTAGTTATGATTCACTTTCTTTCCTGTTTGCTGGACTTGATCTGCAGCCTGAGCAGCATCACAGTTGCTTAATTAATACAGTAGCAAGAAAAACAAAATAGTGTTCAATCTTAACTAGAAAAATGAGCTTGTAATGCTTTTGTCAGAGGGCAAGCTTGGCTTACATCCCTTGGTTCAGCGAACTGGGAAAACTTAAGCTGACTCAATTGTACTTCTTCCAGCATTAGCAATAATCCAGACATGCATCACTGTGCACAAGAATATCCACAAAACCGTCCCGACAGCAGGTTTCTCTTGAAGCTCATTGCAAACCTTTTAGGATACTTTACATTCCTGTTCGTGCAAAAACCAATGCACTTCAACAACAAGGTCCAGCTTTTTAAAAAGTTTGATTATTGTTGTTCACAATTATAATTTTTCATTAGGTCAAGTGTGAACTTTGCATGGTGAACAGAGGCTGTTACACCAGAGGGAGGTTGGTACACATCTTCCTGCCTATATGTAAAGACTCTTATACCTCCTATTAAGTTATGTCCATTTCACAAATATCCTGATGCAGCATGCCAGGTTCTTAATCCAGGTAAAATGATCATTGCAGAAAAAGTCAACCCTAAAACCAGTAAAATAATCCATGCAATGACACTGGGTTTACCCCTCAGCATGACAAATGCTCCTCTCTACCACCAGATTTACAGATTAGCACCACAGAAACTTCTAAGTGTTCCTGCTGCCCATCAGTAGATAATACATCCAGTATTATTTCCACACAATCAGTTTGGTTCATGTGAAAAGGTCTACTACAACATCCGACTGATAACCTAATACACTACATGAATTTTCTTTTGGAAAGCTGGTATTGGGAATGCCTGGAAAACTTTCAGCAAGAAAAAAATTCAGCAGAAAATATTTTGGGGGCAAGGGGCGAAACACAGAAAAAACTCAGATTTTTTTTGTACTTTTAATACAGCTGCTGTCAAAAAGGGGCTTCCTTGTGTATGAGGAGGAATTTTGTTCCTGTACACATGTGAGGGTACAGATTGTGACTTCTCTTCTCCGTTGTTTAAAAATGTCTCCCCTAACCCTCTGCATCAAACTTTGACCCCTGCTCACTCCTGCCTCCACTGTGTCGATGTAATTGTGTGGGAAGTCACTTTACAAAGCAGACAATTGAAATACTTGGGTTGAAGGTATAAAAAGAAGAGCTCAGTGTACAAAAGAGGAGCTCAGTGGATAAATCATTTTCTCAGAATGTAAGAGAAATGCCAAACAGGATTTACATCCAAACATTCTCTTCCATTGTGCATCATATATCAAGCAGTGATTGATTTTATTTTCTCCCAGGAAATCTCCAGTTTTATAGGTTTTTTTAAAAAAACTGGAGATAAACTCAGCAAAAGGTTAGGGGGGATGGTGCCCATGGGAAAATAGCTGTCTGAGAAACAGTATATCAGTAGGGAAATAAATATTTTTCTAAAGGTCACAAGACAGGAATGTAAATTTTCACCTGTGCCTAACTAACTAACAAAAAAAACCAAAAAACAAAAAACAAAAAAAACCAAAACCATAGGTCATATCTAAGTTGTTTTGATAACTGATAGATCCTTCCACCATGAAGACAGGATGGATGGTGTAGACTTTTGACTCATTTGCCTAGAAACAGTGGCCATTTCTTTTTATGCACTGAGTCATCTAGAATAAAATAGAGCCACACAAATCAAGACAATCATTCCCCGGAATTCTATGAGAATAATGTTGTAAGAACATCAACAAGAGAGCTGTAAAAAGAAAGGATCAATCTCTTTTTGAGCTGTAAAAAAAATGAAGTGACTAGAAATGTCAGAAGTTGATAGCTTTGCCAAAAGGGAATCTAAAACTTCCTAATTGATGTCAGTTGATATTTCTGCGTTTCTAAAAGACCAAACACTGAAAGCTCTGCAGTTACATCCTAATTCCACAACACTGCTTTGATGATCAGTGTTTAACGTCAAAAGCTTCAGAGAAAAGCTGAGATACTTCCTGCAGAACATATGAAGCAAAGCAACAACAAAAATGGCATATTAAAGCAACAACAAAAGTGTTTACTGTTCCTTATGAAGAAAACAATGGAAATGCAACGTGGACAGAAAACTGAGCAAAGTGATTTTACAATGTTTGATTCAGTAGCAATGCTTCATCCTTTTCTTATTACACCGTTCATTTAATTCCACACTTATTGGAGGCCTAAGGAACAAAAAAAAACAAAAAACATTTCTTCAGAAAGAAAATAAAGTTGGTAGAGTAGGGTCATTTTTTGCTCTTTCATCCATTTCAAAACAGAGAAGCTCTTTCCTCTTACTTTCTTTCCATTGTCAGCTTCCCCACAGCAGGAAATGATTAGTAGCCTGCCAATTATTTTCATGATGATAACTTAAGAAAATCTTCAGGACTCCCAATAAGACACCGAATGTACTTTAAGAGGTGAAATAATGAAGCAAAAACGTAAAAATAAGTCAGTCCTATATTTAGGGCATTTTTGAGACAGAAATCATAACCCTGAATTGTAGCAAACAAGTAATGGATAAAAAGAAGGTGGGGAAAGAACCCCAAAACCCTGCTCCCACTGAATCATTAAATGAAACAGATTGGTTCTACGTGAATGCCTGCAAAGGCAATAAAAAGGAATAAAAATGAAAACTTTAAATACAAGAACAAATAAAAGATGGCATCTCTGATCAATAACAATCCCTAAATGCCAGACAGCCAAAGGGTAAGTTGGAATAGTAACAGTCTGGTTTTAAGGTACTTAACATGGAATGGACTCCAACCAATGTACCACATACACTAAAGCAAAGGAGGAAAACACATAATCATGCTGTAGATCCCATTTTTAATGCAAAATGTCCTATCCTTCCATCTCTTCAGGGACGTCAAAGCAGAACTAGGAAACTGATTCATTCTTTTTTATTTTTGCCACTTTGCCTTCCTTTAAATGTCCAAGGGCTCACATTGTTTAGCAGTAACATATTCCTGGACTCTTACCAACAAAACTAGAAATACACTGATTTGTATTGCTATATTTCCTGTTTCAGTTAAAAAAAAATACAAAACTGATTCATGTGAATTGTACTAGATTTGCCAAGCATGAAGAGGGAATTCCTCCATTTCTTCACACAACTGGCACCTGCTAGACAGGAGTGGTTTCATTTAACTCATAATCCCGGCCCAAGGAGAGAATTTCTAAGTTGACATCTATATCCAGTTTAATTTTAATAGTTTAATCTCTGAAGTAATTAAAAACGCCAGTCAGAGTAGTGCTAGTCAGAACAGGATTACATGGGCCATAAATAAATTCAGTGCCCACATACCCTCGATGTGGTGTCAAACACACTCACTCCTTGTGCCCTGCTGCTCCACATTTCCTAGAACCTCCGTGAGCAGCACCATGAACATCCTTCCCACCTACAATTCAGGAAATTACCTGACACTTCAGGTACCACTGCAGCAGCCTCCTCTCTTTGCCTGGTGTAGAGAGCACAGGGGTGGGGAGCAACACTGAGCTGCATTTCTTCAGGAATATTTTCTTCTGAGATCAACTAAACCTTTTCTCCTAGACTGGTCTGTTTCACTTTTAAAATCATTCCCACCATGAATTGGGACAGTATTTGGGATCAATACCCTCCAGTCTGACTCTTAGCAACAAACTCCTGTACTAGCAGAGATTCACTGTGCTACAGATCCATCTGGCTGGATCCCTACCTGTGGGAGGAAAATTCACATGCTGCCTAAAAACACCCAAATGCCACTCCACAATTTCCTTATGAATTGTTGCATGATTCAAGGGGAGGACAGGGGGGCAATATAGTTTCCATTGCTGTTCAGGAAGATTCTTGCCAGTCATTTCCAGGGTAAGAGATAAGACATAGCCCTTCATAAATGTTGTTTACCTTCCTTAAGGCATGTATTTGTGAACGTTTTTAAGTCTATATTTAAGCCCCCTTTCCCTTCCAGGCTTTTGTTTATCTGGTTATTTTAGATGAAGCAGCTACTCTTCAGAGACTGTAAAAAAAAAAAACAACAAACTTTTTCACTATATAGACACAACTTATGTAGTTGCTACTATCACAGATGAATTCACACTCAAAACCACTGCAAGACATATTCCCAAATGTAAGAAAACAGACTGCAGCTTCTTCCAGTTTAAAACAACAACAAATCGGTTACCATCTAAAGAAAATACTAAATACCCTGTTCCTGAAGCATAATTAAACTTAACAAACCAGTGGTATTTAATGGAACAGCTGATCTACATGATCACATTGAAAAGCATCTCTGTATCTCCAGCTGAGCTCCAAGCCTGCATGACTCCATCAGGTCCTCAGGCTTCCCTCAGGCAAGGTTTAGACAATATTCACACATTCGGGGATGCTATTCCAGCACAGAAACAAATGCCAATCACAGTCTGTGGTACTATCCTCAAATCTCACCATTTTCCTTATAAGTTGCACACAATTTTGCCTTCGATGTAATATATGTAAAGAAAGAGTTTTTTCAAAAATCTTAATGAGCACATAAATGAACATAGCAAGTATTGTGAATACAACAGAAATAGACCCTTGAGAGCTTTACTTTATAAAAACTGGCACCAGAACTGTTATGTACAATTATAATGTGCCGTTCAGTTCACGTTCCTCTCTTTTGCCAGAGGGAAGGTGAGAAAACAGGGAAGATCATGCTTACCAAGTTCTGCCTTTCCACGGGAAAATCATGATGACAGATATTATGAGCTAACCACACAACTGCACCCATTAACCATTTACATTTCAGTGCCTAACGCAAACATATGTTCAGGATAAGATTGAATAACCACGTTATTAAAAATTAGGCAATTATGGATAGACACAGAGAAAAGGGGTTTAGGTCTACTATTAGACATATTAAATATCTGATGAAAGAAACCCAAGGGGGTAATTTCCCCTGTTGTACATAAAAGCCTAAATATTCGAAGTGTCTCTTCTCACCAGTAAATGCCTGCTTGATCAGACTGTCAGCTTCTCATTCATAGTGAATGACCCAAATGCACAGCCTGAGCATAACTCTGAAGGCTTGAACTGCTCAGAATATAATTATTTCAAGACAAACATTTTATTTTGTACTTAAAAATTTAGCAGAAGCTCAAGAGTTAAACTTCTTTTATAATTAATCTGTACTTGGGTCATATGCTATGCCCAGAATTCAAACCAGTTCAAGACTTGTCTCCTGGTAGCCACTGTTTTGCTGCAAGTTCCTCCAAGAAAAAAAGAAAAAGGCAGAGATAGAGCAGGGAGGTCACTCATCCTGTAACTTCTAGGGAACATGAGCTTTACAAAATGAGTGTGAATACTCTGCTTTTTACAAAGGATAACATAACTTCCTTTGAAAATTAATAGATACAAGAAAGGAAATTGAATTTTTTTTTAAAGTACCTTGTACTTTTACCTCTAAACTGGAAAATTCCTTTTAGCAGAAGACCAGGCTTGAAAACACTGCTGCAACAATTACCAATAGTTTCCCAAAAATGAATCAGACTGTAGGGTATGAAGTGTATTTTTGGTTCCTAAATACTCAGATATTGCCATCAAATACATTAATGATAATTATTGCCAACATTTTCAATGGAATTGTCAAAGAAAACGGAATATAAATATCAAAAGTATATTTTTTTCTAATAGGAGCAAAGTCTCTATACGAGTAACACAAAACAAAAAAGGCTGTATGTGGTGACCATGCAAGAACAGTCATCCCTCCCTCCAAGAAATCAGCCTTGTCAGTGCCTTAAAGACCAGGGGCTGCCAAGGGCCATGTATAAGCTGCAATAATTTAGGCCTGTGTAATAATTTTATGTGTGTTCAATAACTCACAGATGAGGCTGGAATACAAACACACTGATTTGGCATTTAGGGGACATACATGGAGTAAACGTCACTGCCAATTGAAAAACTAAATTAAAACAGATTGGAACACAAACTCTGTGTTGTTTCTATCTCTTCAGGCTTGCATCAGCTACTTACAGCAGCTCTGTGGGAGCAAAAGCCATCATGGTACAGAACTTCCAAATTTGTCCGTGGGGCTTCACTTCCAGCCCACATAAGTGTTTCCTGTGATATGTGGTCACAGGGAAGAGAGGGAGGCTCCTACATCCATATAAATGTTATCCGCTCTGCTCTGACTTTGAACCAAAGTAATGTGACATTTAAGGATCAAAGACATGAATTTCACAACTCACCTTAGAGGAATGTTAATTTCCAAGCTTGTTTGTGACCAATATATGCTGACTTTGTCGGTGTCAAACCAAAGAGCCAAATGTCTGAGTTATGTCATTGAAATGTAATTATAGAGGGGCAGTTTTGTGCTGTTCTGTGTGACCCTGAAGAGTAGTGCAAAATAAAACACCACAGAACCAGGAGCATCCTGTGACAACTCAATGGAACACAGGCAACCAAAACCTATGTGTGATATATTTTAAATTGCTGCTTCCAGCAGAGCATTACAGAACATCCATTAATAAGCAGTTTAGCTCATTGGCATAACCTAAAATGACTTTTGAGAGTGTATTTACTAAGGTCAAATCTCTCTTGTATACTGAATTTACGTAAGCGAGTGCTGGAAAGGAGTGCTATTTTGTCCACACCATGCCAGCCACTTCTGTATTTCGCTGTAGAAAAGCTACAATTGCAAACAAAAACCCCCAAACAAATAAATAATAAAAAAAAAAAAAATTAAAACCCCACAAAACCACAACTCCTCCCCCAAAAACATAGTTGTAAGCAAAGAAACTAAATAGGGAAAGGTTAGATACCAGATACCAAAAAAAAAGGAAATTTATTGTGGAGTATCAGGTCTCCCAAGCACAGGGGAATTGCTTGAAACAGACTCATTAATACATTCTCTTAATACCTGAGAATTTTACCCAAGTGCATCTCTACACCATTAAGTTTCACAAATTCATCACCCCTTCAGAAATACACTAGAATCACAGCAGTAAAAACTAACTCTACATATCATCATTAATAGCACTTTTTCTCCTTAAAAAAAACACTTAAAACCATGAGGTTAAATAAACCTCTTTAAAACTCTATTAAAAACAAACAAACCAACAGGTATCAGGTTTATGCAGACCATGCCTTAGTGTTAAGCTCCCACAGATCTAAGCTAAGAGTGACATCCAGTGCAAATACAGTCTACATCCTCTTCTTTTATTCATGCTATTGTGGAGATGGCTGTAGCTCAGATTAAACCTATCATATCACATCCATGTTATGAATATTCACAAAGATATGTCTGTCTTGCATTATACACGTCACTGGGAAGGCAAAGGCATGCAAGAATGAAAAGTAGTATTGGATTTCCACAGAGATGAAAGTTGTTCCACACCTTTATTCATTTGGCCAAAGAGACAAAATTCTTAATAGGTGCTTCACCAAAACAAATCTTCTGCCTTAGACTTCACTATTAAACTAGGGAGATTTTGCACAAAACCCCCCATGCTTCTGATGCTACATTTGCACAGGTATTTATTGTCATTGATAATTAAGCTATCTTTGGTAATACTCTATCCAACTTCCTAATGGCAATTCATATTATGAGGTAAGAGAGATACTAATGGAAGTTGCTAGGTTTTGATCAAATGGAGCTGAACTGGGAACAAGGTAAGTAACAGCTGACACACTGATTTTCGGTTTTGTTTTTTTTTGTTTTTGTTTTGTTTTGTTGTTTGTTTGTTTGTTTTGAAGCAAATCCCTTGTATGTGAACAAGCCTATTCCCCCAATTCATCTCTTTTGAGATACACCCTTCTGGACTGAAGGAAAAAAACCCAAGGAGTTACATTCCACAGAGTCCCAGATACTTTCCTCTGTAGGAGATGCGGATATTTAAGCAAAGGGAGACGTGCTCCAAGTCACCAGCAACATTTCCCTGCTTTCTTTCACACACAGGAAGGGAGAACAGCCAACCATGATGCTGTTCTCCCCCACCTTCTCAGGTGCTCCCAACAGTTCCAACACACTGGCTCTCATTCCATTATTTTCTGACCAGATTGGAAAAATGGAGCCAGAGTAGTGGGAAACTATCTCTGTCTCCCACCTTGCTTGACTTAGATTCAACACATTTTGAGAGAAAAGATCGGGGCAAAATAGGGCTTTTGTCTTCCATCACATGCCTGCAGCTAATGGCTCTTACCATATCAGGTCTCACTTCTGCAAACTCCTATTTAAATCAAAGTCTCACAGAAATCTGGTAGGCACTGGAGAGTCTCCCTGCCCCTGGCAGTAAGGTACTCGGTTGTTAAGAGGAACTGATAGAAGACAAAATAGGCAAAATACCACATGGTGATCGTATGAATTTCTGAGCTCCTGAAAGAATGTTCACTTCTGATCCCAGTTGCAAAGTAAATCCATACTAACTATAATTAGACATGGTTTCATACCTAGATGAATTCAACTCCACAATCAGGATTTCTTATTCAGCTGCTCACTACCTCTGTTCTACATACAATACTGCCTCTCCAAGAAAAAATCATAGTATTCCACTCCAAGGTTTCATAATAACTACTTGCAAGGTATGGCAGAAATATTCTTCCATGGGGGTATTCATCTTTACTAAATTCCAAAGCACATCTTCAAGTTATTTTCCCAATGTATTACCTGGCTTCCAAATCAAACAAGCATTAATAAAGAAGAGATAACATTCATATTTCTAGCATTCTGCAGTAGATTGTGTGTATAAAAAGATACTGAAGTAATTAATGTTGAGTATTTTTCTAAATTCTTAGACAATTGAAGCAAGAACACCTTAGTTTAAGGGAGGCACCTTTCCAGTGCTTAGCTTTCCATTTGCAGAGTTTAGTTAGGGCTCAGTGTACTGACAATCTCTTTATTCAATTAAATTCTCAACAATATTCAACAATAATTATGTATAGTACAAGGTACTGCAATGTAAGTGTGAAGTGTGTGTGAGGGATGTTCATTATTCAGAATAAATCACCCTACACAATACTCTTTCCATAAGTAAATGGTAAAATTATTTCCATTCAAAGAGTCCTTAGAGAAGTAGGAGTGTAAAGCAAGCCTAACCAGATGATCAGTGGCATTATCCAAGAGCAGAATTTCACTCCACAAAATTGGGTTCTATAGCCAAAAAGACCAGCCTCTCAAAGACACAACAGATGAGGTGCACATCTGCAGACGCAGAATCTCCTGTCTAATCAGGATGTGCACTTTGTGTAATATTACTAATTACTAAATGGGCAAGCAGCTGTGGCAATGCCTGTCATAACCAAGCAATATTGCATAACACAAGAAACAGAGTAAAACAGAGCATTGAAATATTTATTCCCCTGCAACAAATAGAAAGTATGTAGATTTTCTAATTATTGCATTGTACATGGAGCTGGTTAAACCACAAATATGACTGGAAGTGTGAAATATCAGGAAGATCTTTCTTCAGAGACAGAAACAATGGCTATAATGATTATAAGTCTCAGACCATTTTGATGGGAAAGATGGAAGATGACTTAGATAAAAATAGAAAGGAATTCCCTGATGCCCTGGGTACACTATAATTATGAGTTGAATTTTTCTCAGCAGAGGGGAAAAAAAGCAATTCTTCATTACTGAATCCTTTGAAAGCAAATTGTCACTTTTTTCCCATCCATTTATACCTCAGTCCTGCAGCTGGAGCTGCATGAAGAGGCATTTACTCTCTTCATACCACACTTTTATTTTAGTGGGAGACTTCTGTGGAAAATATACCAACCTTAATATCTAATACAGCTCAAGAAACATTCTACAGATAGAAGCATAATCTGCTTTTTGATAGAATTTGTCAAAAGCCTACTGTTGTCTCACTATAATTGAAAGCAGCCTGGAAAGTGAAAAAACAGGCCTACTTCTAAAAACCAGAAATAGCTACAGAAAGGCAAAAAGGGATTATAGACCTAGTACTGAACACTGAGCACACGTTAAGCTGCAGCCCTGGTCATTTTTGTGTGGCTACCTAAGTAGCTACAACATGGCAAGTACAGCTTAAGAATCATAAAAAAATATTAAAAACAAAGGGCAGTTCTTTCATTGCTTTAAAGCAACATAACTCCATTTAAATCAATAAAGAGCTGTGAAGGCTGCATCAATTGAAATGCAAATTTGACATATTTAAACAGGCTGTTTACATGTGTCACCATAACTACACTGGGGATAATCACATAAACAGGGCGCTGATGTCACGAGTCACATCAGATTAAACAATGATCCAAACAATGAGCCTAGGACTGAATTAACAGCCATCCTAAGTCAGCTGTGAATCGAACTGAGGAACTGGGCAACAAGAAATCAGGAATTACTTGCATCACAGGCAGAATAGAGCAAGGACTAGAGTCTCCTGACTAAACAGAATAAGCAGGAATCAAAAAGGCTAAGGAATGTTTCCTGTCCTCAAAGATCTCTGAACAGAAGAATTAAAAGTCTCCCTCAGGTCCAAAGTCTGCAATGGGCAAAGGAGGAAAGATCACTGTTGTCTGCACCAAACCTCATCAGCCTGGGCTGAGCTATTATATACTCAGGGTTTGTCGGTGAAAGCTGACAAAGAATTGAAAGAGTAATTATGCGGGACAGAGAGCAGCAAGTTAGAAGTAAAGAAAGGGTTTTGTAACCAGATTTAAAGAATTTGATGTTAAAAGATGACGGGAATTTAATTTCACTTAGCAAAGTACATCACCCAGGGACAAACCAAAAGCAGGAACTATATATTAAATAAGACAACTGTACTGCAAAGTTGGTGAAAAGAACAAATGAGGCTCCCTGAAGCCATTTCCATGAAGTTACCAGCACACACTGACAATATAAAAAGGAAAAATGAGTACAAAGATTCACTGCCCACAGAGAAAAACAGTCATAAAATACGATGTAACTGTCAAGACAGGTTTATGTTATTGCTAAAAGAAATTCTGGGAAGTACAATCTGTGTATCCTTACTCATACTTCTGAAGCTTTGAGGGTCAAGCAGCCACTGAAGTCGGAGCTCTAGGTTTTCACAGAACCTCATGTAGACACAAATCTGAACAGGGATCCTATAACTACTCGCCACAAAATCAGGAAGAAGGGAAACTTTTAAAGTATCCATCCTTTCTCCCAATTATTTTCTCTGTGTCAAGGAATGTGGCCTGAAACACTGTGAATAGCACTATGCAGAAATTCGTTGTGTTTTACTTGTCAAAACAGCTTCAGAGGGAATGCAAGTCAGAGTTGCTTTTTCACAGCAAGAATTCCACTGGAACTATAATTAAACACGGAAGAAGCAAGATAAATCTGCCACTGGCACCCGGCAAAACTCAAAAACCACCACAAAAATAACAACAAAATATAAAAGAGGACACGAGTCTTCTAACAATGGAACAGTCTTTAAATGAACTGGGAAATACGTTCCATTTACTGTAAATTATAGCCCTGATAGAACACTGCACATTAAGTAAAAACGTTGAGTGGCTGCTGTAACAGGCATAAATTGTCCAGAAGTACCCAGTCCTACAGCACTGCCAATCAAAGTGAGTGCCTCTGAGACTCTCTGGAAAATACCATTACAGGAACAGTCACTGCAGATGGTTTGTGCTGACACAAAAGCAAAGTCATCCAAATAGCAATAACAGCCTTGATCTGCTGCATTTGCCTATTAACAGTTCAGGTTCACGAATTCTATGAAGATCATAAGGGTGCCACAAAGTTTTGGGACTTTGGGGTGGGTTTTTTGGTTTTTGTTTTGGTTTTTGGTTGTGGTTTTTTTTTTTTTTTTTTTTTTTTTTTTTTTTTTTTTTTTTTGTTGTTGTTGTTTTTGTTTTTGTTTGTTTGTTTGTTTGTTTGTTTTGGTACTGGTGATGGGCTTTTGTTTGTTCAGCTTTTTTTGTTGAATTTTCTTTGTTCGGTTTGGGTTTTTTTTTGGTTTTCATATATGTATTGCAACAGCATCTAAAAGCCTCATTAGAACTTAGAAATCCATTAGACTAGCAAAGCAAAACATTCAAATAGAAATAGTTCCCTGCAGAGTTTATTTAAAAGGAGGCTGGGAAGCAGCTCCTGTGAAAAATGTCATAAAAGCAGTTCCAAAAAAATAGTAACAATTTGTCTTCAAAATGTTTTAGATCTTCATTTAAAAGTTGCAGATTTCATTTTTGGCCTGGACTTCTTCAGCAAAACATTTTAAGTACGCTGAAAATATTTGTTTAAAAAAAAAAGTTCTATGCCTAATCACTGCTCAAAAATACATAATCTCATTTAACACAAGATATAATTAGAGAATGGAATGAACACCGTGAAGCAGACAAAATTGCTAACAAAACTACTGAAGTTTGGTACTTAATCTTTTGAGGGCTCTGTATTTTAATATTTGCCTTGTTGCAGCCTAGGTTTCCCTTAAACCGCCGGGCTCTCAAAGACAGCTATTTCTAACCTAAACCCAATTCCTCTCAGAGCAAGCTAACTAACCACATATAAGAATAATTTGTAGAACAGGATAAAACACATGAGCAGAACAGAAGCTAAACACCAGATCCAAATCCAAAACTTTATTTCAACATGAAGATTACAGAGAAAGCAACCAAAACTCTAAATGTTAATGACTCTTCTCTTAAAAGCTTTTGAGAAATCTACATGGTAAGGAATTGAAATACTGTGTATGGTATTTGACCACTGAAATGTCCTAAATTTTCTAGAAGAAGGTTCATGCTGCAATCAAAAGTTTTGTGATTCAAAAAATCCAAGGCCAAAAGCTCCAAAGACTTAACAGTCTGCACAATTTTATCCTCTTTCTGTATTAACATAGTGCTCTGCATAATAGAACAGAACCACATAATACTGAAGAATATTGATAAAGAGATTTAATTCCTTATATTCAGTCTATTAACTCAACCATTATCCACAGTGAGAATACACATTATGTTGTATCAGAAAATGGCAAAAATGTATTCCATTAATCTGTATGTGGGAATAATTCTGTTATCTCAGGGAGAATTTAAACCATTTTAATTTATTCCAAATTGTGCCAGAGGCCAGCTGCACGAAAACTTGTGTAAAAGTGCCAGCTCACCATTGAGATCTATTCTTTACAAACCTTCCATCAGGGTCACAAGTGAACCAACAGCCCTTAAATGCCCTGAGCAGTCTGACCTGGGAGCTGCAGCCTCAGGACCGCTGCCTGAGGGCCCAGGGACCTGGATGTGGGACTGCACTGGGGGCAACAAGGGCATTGTCTTGCCTGGGCCCTGATCACTCTTGGCTCCTGGACCATCCTCCCTCATGGGACAGCCCACACCTCTGCTGCCAGGTTCTCCAAAACATAACTTATCTCCTCAGGAAGGGTGAAGGCGGGGAAGTACTACCCATCTATTTGTCCTCAGCGGCCAAGATGTCAATTAAAAGCTATTAGCAGGATTCCCTGTTCCACAGCTACAGAAATTTCCTTTCTTTAGAATTAAACATGTCTGCATTTTCACTCCAGTTAATTCTCCAGTTCATCTCACCCCCACTTTAAAACACTAAAGACAACAAGTTGGAAATAGTTGGAATAAAAGCAGAGGGTGCAGTCAGGCCAAGGCCTGCCAGAGGCCAGGCAGCCATTGCTCAAGGATGGAACTGCAGCCCATTTCAGCAGTGAGGAGGCATCACCTAAAGGGCCTTCACTCACACCCACCATGGTCTTTCACCAGGCAGCACAACAGCACTAATTAAATAAAACATCTGGGAAAGAAGTTGATGCTTCAATGATTTCATGACAAGTGATAAGACTGAAAACCCAAATTATTGGCTGAATTTGGTCCAAGTGTCAGATAAAATGTTCTTTTATCTCACGACAAGGACTTCCAGCATTTTCCTCATACTGAAACTCTCAGAAATGTAAATATGTCACAATGTTATTCTGTGAACATGCCAGTGAAAATGTTTCATTTTACAGACCCATTCATGTAAAACTCTAGAGTACAAAGCAGCTACGTAGACAGAAGTGTTTTAATAAACAAAATTGGGAGACAAATGAGAAAAAATCAGTAAAGGATTAAACTCATCTTTAAAAAAGGAAGGTGAGATTAAAGCACTAGCATTATATAATAGTCTAATTTCTGTCTCCTTTCTTTCCTCATTCAATACCTAAACCACTTCATAACACTTGCTTAACAGCATCTTATTGTTATGCAAATTACCACCAAATTGTGTTCCTGAATTAAAACATTGAGTTTGGGGTTTTTTTATTATCCCCAAGCATATTCAGTATGCAGAAAAGTGATACATGCAATGAGTCTCTGGTGACCCCAAAATGTCTGTTACTCTGGCATTGTACTCTCCCAGTCATTTGACTACCATGGTAATTCAGACGGTTTATACAATTAAAATATTAATTGGTTTTCTGCTAGTTATTTTACTTAAAAAAACAAAAATCAAGCTGAGAAAATCAGAAAGCAGCTACAGTTTGGGATGCTTTTACTGTGCAGCCGGTGCAGAACATATACTGCTCTCCAGGATAGTGGTCATGGAACGTTAAGGGTTGGAAGGGGCCTTCAAGATCATTTAGTCCCAACCCCTCTGCCATGGGCAGGGACACCTCCCTGATGATGAGAAACAGAGAGCTTAAGACATTATCTTTAATTCCAGCACAGAATGCTGCAACTTGGTAATTAGTGTTTGAATAAGGACTTTATCTTTCAATTAATCCTCCTCCCCCCACCCCCCCCATTTAATCACTCAGGAGATAATTTGGTCTTTTGTGATGTAGCTACAATAGAAAGAAAAAAGTGACAGAAACATAACTTTTCTGCAGAGTTAAGAGCAGAGGAGAAAGAACAGGCTCTCAGAAAGGAAGCCTGCTTTTGGAAATTCATATCTGCTTTTCTGGAGAGTTCTTTAACCAGACAGCAAGTAATTTTATTTATTTTTGCTGCCTTGTCTGCAAGTTTCTTCCACTGCAATTTCCCCTTTCAGATGCAATTAAAAAAAATCCAATATTCAACAGAAAGCAAACTAACTGCTTGATAACGACCTTTTAAATGCCCAGATTAACCTTAATGACTTTAAATGGAATTTTAATGAGTTATTCTGAGTATAACTAATTATTTGCTATTTATACACATAGACATGAACAGAGTATTTTTGATTAAATGAAACTTCAGCACAACTGTTATTCCAAGCTGCATTCTTTGCACAGAACTATATCATAGGAGAAGCATACATATGAATATATTCACATAAACTTGTGCTCTGGCTTGGCAAGCCTGTCTAATGGCATGGTTTGAAACAGGGGATCCATATTCAAGTCCATGTTCTGCATGCCTCCAGGTAATGCAGGATAAACTGCTGTGAATCAAGAACAGAGATTTAAATCTAGATCTTCCACATTTTGTGCTAGTGCTCTGTGCATAATACACATATTGGTGACAGTCACATGCATAATTCCCAAAATCAAAAGCTGAAATTCTGACTTGGACAACCCAATTTCAGGAGAATGGCCAAAACATTTTGTACTATTCCAGCATAAAAGAGGGAAACAAATTGGAACATCTGGAGTTCTTCAAAAATAGGTGTAGAAAGTATAGACTTGTACTGCACTTCCATAGTGCTTTACTATGAAAAACCCCATTTTGTCTTCCACAAGAAGGAGGTAAGGAAGCCACACTTGCCACTCTTAATATATTTAGCCTCTTAGTCAACTGAAAATGTGAAGACAGGTTTGTTTTGCTTTTGACGTAGTTTTTGTTTTTTAAAATACAAGCAGTGTTTCTTTTACAACTCTTAATTCCAATATATGCAACTCCTAGCGTACAAAGATTGAGGGAAGAGAACACTACTTACAAAATCTAAAAGCGATAGAGAGAAGAAGGAGAAGAGAACATTATAAGTTGTCTTACATGCCTGGGATGGAGCTGAACAGTGAATGTCTTGAAAAACTGGCTTTCTTCACAGGTCCATAAAACCAACATTGATATGTGCTATGACATGGCAGAAAACTTGGACATAACTACTTGTACACTTGAGTTTGTGCTTGAGCATTTTTATATTTTCCAGACTGCACTGTCAAATGAACTTCATCCATTTCCATTTCAGCTACTCTAAAACTACATTTCGAAATGTTTTAAATAGGTTGTACAAAACTGCCTTTTACTGTGAACATGCCACTCAGCTATAAGAGAACTTCAGGATGTAATACAAAAGCAAAATACAGATAATCATTGAGTTCTTATCATTTGGACTTAATTTGGATTAATTTACTCATTTTTATTTTGCATTTATCATTTTAAAAAGTATATCTCATGTTGTATGACATCTGCCACCTGAGATGTTCACATACAAATGTGAAAAGATTTGAAATTTACTTAAAATATCTATGAGAAAGTGGCTTTTTCCCATTTGTTTCCCACATGATAAAATAAAGGTAGTTACATGCCAAAATAAGCCACATTAAGGAAAACTAGTAAAAAGGTAAGTTACTTCTTTATCCAAAAGATGGACTCAAGAAGCCAAAAATATATTTTTTAAAAGTGGGTTGTCTTACAGGTTTTCAGGAAGAAGATATCAACTTCAGGAATCTAGGGCCAGCAAAATAAAGAGGTCCTCCAACTAAAAGAGCATTCAGGTTTACCTTTCTGGCAGACATCACCTTCCTTGTTTTTTCTAACAGAGAAGCCAGAAACAGCATTCAGCCACTATTCTTCATATCCTTACCTCTTCAAAGCTCTCTGTTGCAGTTATTTACAAAAACATTTTATCTTACTATAAAAAGTAAGGTATCTTGAGTCACGTATACTACCATGATGTCTCACTGGTGTGTCACACTACTAAATCCGTTGGCCAAGTTCCCTAATAAATCAGACAATAGTCTTTTCTTCATTGTAAAACCTCTTGCTACAACAGAAAGACATCGTGAAACCAAAAGGAAATCATCTCCCCAAGACTGGGAAACTGAGGACACCAAAACAGAGTTTTCATGAGTTAGTAGACTGGCACAGCAGAACACAGATATTGTAAGGTCATGGAGCAGATACTGCTGGAATCTGGGCTGAGGCACATGGGAAATAAGGAGGTGACTGGTGACAGCCAGCATGGCCACACCAAAGGCAAGAAAGCTAAAAAAGAAATTTCTCATGTGTTTAGGCAGCTAACAGGAAAGCAAAGCAATTTTAAGAGTCAAATAGGTTCTTTACAATAAAAGTCAGCAGAACTCCTCCAAGTAGCAGTATATGCTATTACATTGCTGTGTCATATTTCTCAGGTGTCAAAGATAACTTCACCCTCGAAAGTTCACTGGATAACTGTGTGTACAGAATTTTTTTTTTTTTCAAATAACTAGAAGGCTGTAAAACAATATTGCCTTTGCCTGACTGACAAGTTCATGATCTGCACTTCTCACACATCAAACAGGCTGAAGAGAATTGAAACTAGCAGAGGACTTGAAATAGACATCACCATCATTACGGGTTTTTTTCCCAAATAAGTATAGAAATTCAAGTTTTGGGGAGTTTGGCACAGAGCGATGCATTTGTCATTTAAGCACACCATAATCCTCTTGCGAGCGATGCTGTGTGATGCACAGCAACATGGCATGCCTAAATGATAAATCATCGACTCTTCACGGAATAAGTTCACAGTTATTGTCACCTTGGTAAGCTGCAATCGTTTCTTTTTCCAGGAGAAAAGGAAGCAGAAAATCGGTGTGGCAGAAATAGAGAAAATGTCCATGTGCATTATGTGCTTCCAAGAAGAAAAGGGAAAGTCAGACCGTTGGGAGTACAACCAAACTGTGCTATTTTGCCCTCATCTCCTATGGGGCCCAATGGGATTCATCCCAGGGTACTGAGAGCTGGCTGATGTTATTGCAGCACCTCTCCCCTTATTTTTGAAAAGTCTTGGGAGCCCAGAGAGGTTCCAGCTGACTGAAAAGTGGCAAAAGTTCAAGAAGGGTGAGAAGGAAGACCCTGGTAATTACAGGCCTGTCAGTCTCACTTCAGTGCCTGGTAAAATTAAGGAGAAGGTTATTCTGTCAATCTTAGGATCTTACAGTCAGATTCCAGTATCTCATAGTTGGGGTGCATCCCATGTTTGATACGCAAGTTTTGAGAACGTGCTCAATATAAAGATATGAATCAATCTGCTCCTGATTCAAGATATCTTCCTAACTGTCAAAGTTAACAGCTGGGCACAGTCACTCAGAATTATCATTAACCTCAAATTTTACCTCCTGTAGACAATTTCGGGTTTATAAAATATAACCTTTGAATAGGTTTGTCCCCCCATTACATTAAACAAACAAACCAAAATGTTTTCTACAATCATAATACAAGGAAAGTATATTTTAAAATGAACTTCCCATGGAATACAGCTGGTGAGCAGAGGAGGACACAGCTAGCCTAAATTCTATGATAACCTAGGTCCTCACTCACATATAACCTGTATTTCATTATAACTGGTATATCCTGATATCCCTAGGCTTCAGCAGGGCTGATTATAATGCTGAAACATTCAGAGTGTATTTTTTTACTTGGAAGTAGAAATGCAAAACACAATTTGAGAAAAAGGAGTTACTGTTTTTCATAGAAGAGCCCAGCAGTCACCTATGAAATATAAAACTCAACCTTCATTTCTCCTCAGGAAGAGGAAGCTCAAATTCATGTCTTCCATTTTCCCAAAGAATGTATTAACAAGCAAGCTGGAAACTATTCTACAACATCCAGCAGAAGCTGCATTATTGCAAGGAAAATAATTCAAGACTTCTTGGGCCCAGTAGAAGGACCACATGTGGCAGAGTAACACAGCATCTCATTAATGATTCTTACATTTGTTATTGCTCATAGAAACGTTACTGGAAGCCAAAACAAAAACTCGAGGTATTCTTCATCTCAGGCAGATGCTCTATTGAGTGGAATACAGAAATAGCACACATTTTCTTGGTGGCATAAATATGATTACATATGCCTTGAAGCCTGCTTACCACATATTTACTCAAAAGAATAACAAATCCACTAGTTTCTAGTGCTAAATTTGTCAAAATTGAGAATGTTTTAATCATACTGGGGAATTTTCAACTACAATAACAAACCAAAAAGGGACTCCACATGCCAACAGAAAGCACTTGCAAGCATTTTCAGAACTGCAATTTAGATATGCGACTCTGACAAAAATTATGCTTTTAAATGCCTGATCTTTTGGGAATATCAACAAGATTCAGGCTTTTACTCTAAAATACTGAAAACATAAAAGCATAAGAGAGCCATGAAAAGACAAAAAGCATAAAATGTTTCAATATTCTACAGTCTTCCACCATTAATCTTCTGGTTGGTGTTTTTAAGGGATTAAAGGTCAAATAAGGCCTGCAGTGTTTAGCCAAAGCAAAGACAGGATGCCAGGAAAGTCACATTTCTGCCTTCTGTAGTCTAAGTTTCAATACACAATGCTACAAGGAAACAGGCATCTCATTTTTTCATGTTTCTACCCATTAAACAAAATCCTGCTCCACTGTAAACTTACCTGATAGAAAGGTGGTACCAAACTGAGATCCTCAAGTAGATGCTGGGATGTCTCCCAAATACAGCTCCAGGCATGAAATCATTCCACAGTATTTGTTATCATCTCCTGGATAATGGTATTCTTTCTCTGCCTTAATGGTAGAAAGTATTTTAAGGCTAATTTTTGGGAACATACAAATTAACCTCATACCTGACAACAGCCCTACATGAAGCAGAGAATGATCTATTTTCTCTACCCCTCACAGCTGGCAGTTCCAACAAATTATAACCTTGCTGGGGGAACACCTAGCAGAGAATTTTATGCCTTGCAAAAATAGCAGCATTTGACATGAGACCATGAACAGACCTCCTAGAGAGGCAATGTGATAGGAAGTTCATTTAAAAACTTTCCCAATTAAGTGTTCTTACCTCAGGCAGTTAGATAACTGCCTGAGTAGTAAACATGTCCAAGAGAGTAATCAAACAATTGGAATAACAAGGAGACAAATACTATCATTGTTAAATAGAAAGTTAATTTAAAATCAGCTGCTGTATCAGCAAACCCTGTTTTAAAATGGTGTGTTGATACTATTAGATGAAAGACAAATACTTGGCATTAAACATGCTCAAACTGTTCACACTGTTTGTCCCAGTAACAAATTTATTCATTATTCATTATTTATTAAGAATTTATTCATTCTTAATAAATAAATGAATGAACCTGAGTCAAGCTCAGTCTGGTGCCTCTGAGAAACTAGAGGGTCATTACCAATATCATTATCTAAAACTAATTAGTAGTTGGTGATTGGAGCCTGCTGGCACTAGGAAGCTGATTAACATTCCTCAGAAACAAACAGGGCTGGGTTGGGGGAGGAGAGGGATATTTCCCTTTTGCTTCAGACTCAAAGAGCAGAAAGGGAATTAAATATTTAACTATTCATACCTGTGCACAGTGCAGCTCAGTTTCTTTCATTAATCTGTAAAATGGGCTGATATTTTATGTGCTTGAGGCATTTTCGTTGCTTGATATATGTTGAATTTGGAATTTTTCGCCCGGTTGGATGACAGAAAGAGCTATCTTAAAGTGCAATTAAATATTTTATTACCGTTATTTAATTAAATAAATACTGGATTAACTTGTCAAAGCAGATTTCACTGGCATGTTAGAACAACACTTTCATTTTTCTTTATGAGTGTAATCTGTGCCAAAATACTGTGATGATTAGTATGATTACTTTAAATAGCACTAGATGCATTTGGGGGAGAGGGATGGACCAATTACTGAGTATTCCACGGAAAACAGTTCTTTTCATTTCCCTAATAATTTTCTATGTAACCCTTTTCCTCCTTTTTAACTGAAGAATGAGTCAATTTAAAAATATTAAACTGAAGTTTAGGTCAAACTTAAATTCCCTACCAGAAAAAAGCCCTGCTGTGTGACATAAGTCCAAGTGTCTAATTTAGTGGACATAGTAAGAGCCAGATCTTCAAGCAAACTTTTAACAACTGAAATATCTGTATTGGAAAATTTTCTTTTTGCTACTATCCAGCCACCTTGTAACCATGTGCTGTTATAAATAGCTCATGCCCAATGTAAACCCCTACCACAGTAAAAGCTCAGATGAGCAAGAGGTGAAGTTTCACTTGTACCTCTGATGTTTTCTATACAGTGAGA
The DNA here is from genome assembly GCA_013397055.1 of Pachycephala philippinensis. NCBI lineage: Eukaryota > Metazoa > Chordata > Aves > Passeriformes > Pachycephala > Pachycephala philippinensis. The sequence continues at coordinate 33,278 of VWZT01014159.1, forward strand.
TGCACATACCTATACATATATATGAACATGCACAGACACACATAGACAAAGTATGGAGAGAACACAGACCTGTTGCCTCTGCTGAAAACAAAGCAGGGTTATTTTCATATCCTTGTTTTGGTTAATATTGTGAAGCATTACATTGGCAGGTGAGACAAGTCAGTGCACTGCTGACCTCCAGTGAATCAGGTGCTCAGCACCATGACCAAAATCTTCAAGGCTGCTCCTTCAGTTTCAATATCTTCCTTTATCTGAGTGGGAGATTATCCCCTCTAACTTAATGAACTGGCAGAAAACTAACATTCGTGCAGTCCTAAGTACACAAAAACACACTACATTAGCATTATAAAGCATACTAATTTTTGACATGAAAAAAAAGTTATTTAAAGCACCAAGTAAAATGACACAAATTAAAGGAAAAGCAATGCTGTACCTAAAAGTCTGTTTTTCTGCCATACCCTAAATACAAGTACTAGACATTTTGTTTAAGGTAATTTATTCATAAGATTAATTACAACTCTCACATAATGTGTACCTTGGTGAAAAACTACACAACTAGCAAAAAACTACACAACTAGCACAAAATGCTTGTACAAAGTAGTGAGCAGTACCAGTAAGACTAAGCTGGACTATGTTCACTACAGCAGAACAAATTGAAAATGTTGAAGATACTTCAGCTTTGGATTTTAACGCAGGTGATTATGAGTCTATATTAATAACGTTCAGCCTCAGAAGAAATGTTCACTATTCATATATAGCAACTGAAACAAATTACGAATTAGATATTTCTGATTAGAGTGATAGTTTATAACAAGATTGGTACCTTTTTGTATAAATACATGCCTGAATGCTGCAGAATTGCATAGCTGGAGTGCCTGCATTCCATAGTTCTAACCTGGCTTAGGAGGACATCATGTGGCAGAATAATATATGAACAGACACTGCAACTTTCCCACACAAAACCCCCTCCTTCTACAGCTGCTGCCCCTTGCAGCCAAAAATACTCAATACTGTCAAGAGACTCGGTGAATGTAGAAGCAGTGTCCAATATTGGACATTAGGATACAAGAGATGATTATTAAGATGATCTGTTACAAAGGTGGGGGTGAATTACTGGAGTCAGAGGAGGTTTCCTCAGTTACCAAGCCCTAAGCAGCCATTTTAAAATTTTGGACACACACAGCCCCATTTACAGTATTAAATTTCTCCCTTCTATACACTTGGATCAAACTGCCTTTTCCAGAGCCCTACCAAAAGCAGGAATTTGTGCAACTGTGACCTGAAAGCATCAATAAGGAACTCCAAGGAATATATGAAAGAGCCTCATCCTACTTCAGCAGTAAAATCTCCCATGAACAACTCCATGATTACTAGCACTTTAATCAAAAAAAGAGAGTGCTAGAGAGGTATTTCTGGAATTTGTGTTGCATTTATCTAAAACTCCATTTGATTTCCCTTGTAAGAGGCTGATAAGAAATTTTTAGAATATCAGACGAAGGTGGAATCTACTTACACATTAATTTTAAAAATTAAAAATAAAGCAATCTGCTTCAGTTATAATACTACTCATAAATTATAGAATCAATTCAGATTATTATGGTGTCAGTCCTGGAAATAAGACTGAACTGAAAGAACAGAGAACAATTTAATGGCATGGCTAAGGATAGACATAGTTAGAAATTCACCACTGAAGACAACAGAAATTTTGAATGAGGAAAAAAACAACATGGAAAAGAAAATTCTAAGGAGATTTTTGTCTTGTTTCTGCCAGAAGACATAAGCTTGGGTCATACTATTTCCTTTCATAAAAGCCCTGAGATGATCTCTGTTGGTCAGAGCATGGTGCTAATAACACCAAGGTTGTGGGTTTGATCCCTGTATGGGCCATCCACTGAAGAGCTAGACTCGATGATCCTTCTGGGTCCCTTCCAACTCAGAATATTCTGTGATCATAGAAACATTCTTAAAGTATTTTTTTCACTGATTTAGAAAAAATTATCATAGAGACAGCAACACTACTTTTCAATGCATTCTAAACTAAAATCCTCCCTATGGATGAGAAGAATTCTGTAATTCTTACATTAACCCGCAACTGAGATGTCCTGAAATATTTCTATTTACAAAGCTTTTGTAATCAGTCTCAGTCTGTTCATACTCAGAAAACATAGCCATCTCTTCCCCTACTACAGAATCATCCAGCAACCCTGGATCTCCCACCCTACTCCTACATTCTTCATGAAATATAAACTGACAAAATAAGTTTGTGCATTCCCATAACTCAACTCAGCGAGCAATCCTAGACATACTTGTAACAAACCTCCCCAGAAGAGTTCTGACAACCCCAGAAACTGCACGACCAAGTCTGCAAGCTGGGTGACACCTTCCAAGCACAGACCAATTAGCCATGAAGGCGGAGCAAAAAAATCATGTTTCCAATCAGTGGGGTCCCAGAGCAGCACTCTGGCAGGAGCAACTGGAAGGAAACACCTACATACCGTGTTTCATGTGTGTATCTTGGAGAAAAGGCTTACTTAGCAGCAGTGAGGAGAGCTGAGGCCTTTCCAGTTCATTAACAGCATTTTTTAAACAATGAAGGATATCACAGAGCAGGTGAGGTGGGTGACGAAGCAGTTTCAAGACTAAGTTTGGATGTTTTTAATGGGAGATTATGAGATGTGATGAATGCTGCAGCAGAGAGGTGGATTCTGTGATCCAATGAGTCACTTCCAGTCTCACTTTCCTGTTCTGCGGGCAGAGATGGGGAAAGTATAGGAAAAAGAACAGTAGCAACTTACAGCAAGACCACAGCTGTTCACTGCCTTGGTCAGAATCAAACTTAAATACAAAATAAAAGAAACCTGCTTTTCAGGTTACGCTGGCAGAGAAAAAGGGAAAACTGCTTGGCTAAAATCACACCATATAAAATGGGACATAAGCTCACCAAGTCTGCTGCATTAAGTAAAACTCATGACTGAATAAAAAAATAAAATTGTCTTACCCGCTGTCATCAAACCTGCTGTGGAGAAGTCAACAGTATAAAGTGATTCTTCTGGCATAGTTGCTTACTTCCTGCTTTAACTGCTTTTGCTTTTTCCTAGGCAAATACATCAATAGATAGAATACTTTTAAGAAAGGAAAAAAAACAGTATCAATGAAAGCACATTGGTGGTGCAGAGGAGACTTCTATTTAAACAACAGATCCCTCCACATCCATTGAAGTGAAGCAACAGAAGGATTACAGAGACTGTGCCACCAGAGCATTATTTTATGTCGGTGACAGGGGAAAGGGAAAAAGAGGAGTATTTACAAATGAATATACCGTTCTTAGAACCCTGAGGGAACACTCCCCAAGGTCTATCTAACAAATACTCCCTGTGAGGGACAGAGATCTCTGCATGCCAGCACGGGAGCTTGCACAATGGGGTTTCAGTCTCACCTGCCCCCATCAGTCCTGTCTGGTACAGCCAGTAGGATAAAATGCAAAAAGGAGGAATGCAAATTTCTTCAGCCCCAGTGCTCAGACAACAAGGAAAAGGTTCTTATCAGCCTGTATCCAAAATAACCCAAGGTCAGATTTCCCGGAACCTGGCTGCAGAGGGCACACACTCAAGTGTACAACCCTCTGCCATTCTCATATCTCCTGGTTCCCTCCAGGCTCCTGATTTACATCTCCCACCTGCTGGGTAATCATACTCCCCAGCAGTAAGATTTGTCTCATGGATTGCTGTTTTCAACATCAGAATTGTTGAAGTTCCAAATCTCAGGTGACTATTCCAGTTGCTTGGGACAGGATTGTGCAGTCTTGTTTGGCAGGTGTTTTGAAAGGATTTTGCATCTCATCCTTTCAGCAGTCAGGTGAAAAACTTCTTGAGCATCTGGGATGACATTGTATTTGGGGTTTTACACTTAGTCAAAAAGATATTTATCCAACAGATGGAAACATGACAAACTAGTCTCTGAAGTAAGCATGTCTTCTGAAAATCTCATGCCTGAGTCAATATCCGTAGCTGGCAAGAGACTGTTACAATTTCAAAAGTGTCATTGCACACAACTGAGAAAATGTCAGAATCAATCCTCCCTCTTCTTTATATAAAAAATCTGCTGATAACCTGGGAAACATATGAGTAATCTGAGTAATTGAGAAAAATCTAATACATTAGAGGAGTTATTTATACACAGGATGAGTCAAAATTACATTTGTTTTATGTACTGTAATAAATTAATCCAAGCTTTGAAAAATCCTCAATAGGGCCTGATCTACAACTAAAATCTTTTGCCATCCTAGAAAGGATGGCTAAAAGGATGACAAAAAAAAATCACAGCCCTGCTTAGTAGTTTTATGCAGCAATTCACTCCTTGAAGACATAAATGTATTTGAGGAAAGGAAATTGCTTTTATTTTATTGAGCTGTAGAGGCAAAATAATTATCTGTTTAAGTTGCTTTTATGTAAGTGGGAATTGTCAATGGCAGCACAGAAAACTTCAGTAGGAAACAAACTAAACACCAGACCTAATCTAAACAACACATTTAACACTGGTCATCTTTGATATTTACTTCCAGATCTGAACTTTGCAGGCAGAGTATTTACCTAACTGGCAAGAGGTGGTACAGCTGTGTTTGTATTAGCAGGCACAAATATTACCTTGATTTTCTTTACTCCCATCACATATTGTGCCATCAGAGTTACAGACAACTGAAAAATGTTTGGGCACATAGACATAATAAACTCTTTCCTAGTAAAAAAACTAGTGACCCTAGCATTTTGATTGCACAACTTATCCCAAGCCACAGGAAAAAGAAGATGTGACATTTCATCCTGAAGAGCCCTTTGTCAACAATTATTCACTGAGGTAAAGTTCAGGAAAAATTGCTTTCTACTTCCTCACTGATAACATTTATGTGTATTATCAATTAGATCTTAAGAGTACCTTTAAAGCCTTTGTTCTGCTCCAAGGGACTTCACAGATCATCTGTACATAAAATACTGAGCAGATCAGAAAGAGTAATCTGCGTGAATTACCAGAAATTACTTGTCTTTACTCTTTGTACTTGTTTTTTTGTTGTTTTGGGGGAGTTTTAAATTTATTTAAACATGTACCGCTACCTTCTAGAATAGAAATTCATGAAAATATTCTTGTCAAGACTTCATAAGCATGACCCTGCACTTGGAAATCAATTATTTCTGTAACACCTAATTTTTGGTAAAATAACTTTCACTCTTGTGCAAGACCTTCAACTTGACAGATGTCAAATATCAACTCAAAGGAAAAAAAACACAAACTAAATAGTCAGATCACAACTCTATGAAACTAGAGAAGTTACACTCAAGCACTAACAGTTTTCCCCCAGGAAACTTTCTCTGAGTTCTACTGGTCTTCTCAGTGAATAATTATTGTAAAGTTGAGTGGTTTTGCGGTCAGACCTCAGTACATAATGTTATACTTTCTTCCTTGCTGCTTTCTCAAAAAAAAAAGGTGCTTTCAACCTGCATAGTGCACTTACTCATTGCTCATAAATTGGCACATCACAGAGAATTGTTATTCTTCTCCTCCATTTCTATCCAAAATTTGAAAGTAACCTCTGATTCACCATCAGACACACTAAGGAGCTCTCACAGGTGTCATGTACCTCAGCAGAACTAATTCACCATCTTTAGAGAGCTGCTGATAGATGTTTCAGCTTTAAATGCGTATTGACAGCCACCATTTTTCGGAAGACTTCAGAAGAAACACACTTTTAAGCTTCATTTCAATCAATAATAATGACCAAAGATTACACTGACAAAAATGCTGTGTAGTTATTTGCTCTCCTAGGTCTCAAATCAGCCTGCATTAAAATTCCTGACCCTCTCTGTTGCAGGTATCTTGTGAAAGGTTGGAGGAGAGAAATAGAATTTTGGTATTTTTCAGTGGCTTTTTTTTCTTTAACCATAGTTGCTCAGCTGCTGAATACCTATGAACATGCAGAAAGATCCAGAAAATCAGATTAAGTGTTGAAGAGAATACAAAAACCTGCAGGGAGTTAATTAATTCTTACATATGCCATTGCCTTTTTTTTAAAAAAAAGGCCAGACCCTGAGGGACCAAGTAGCACTTACTATTCAAGCAATGGTTAGAATTACTCAGGCCCTAAATACGATTAAAAAGTAGATGTTCACAGTAAGACATCAAACCTCAAAAGCTCAGGGGTCAGAGAGTTTTTGAACGTGGTACACTACACCATACTCTTTTTTTCCCAAATAAGAGGCTGAGGATGCTCACAGACACCCAGCCAAATTTTAAAACACCTCCAACTGAAAGAAATTAAACACTGCTCACCACACGAACTTAAAATCAGCAGTATGAGGAAAGGACTTCCCAGCTTCAGGGCTTCTGCTGAGCTCTGAAAACATTGGTTCTCTTAGCCAACTTTCTCAGTGTTATGGCTCCTAACCCCTTGCTAACTCTGCTGCCAGCCTTTTATAATCTGCACTCACAGGTTGCCAAAACCTGCTTTACACTGTACTCTGGCAAAACTCCCACTGACCACCACACATGCTGATGTAGTGCTGAAGGAAGAACCACATGTGGAACAACAATATAAAGTGGTTCAGAAAGGGGGAAAGAAAGTTTGGGTTAAAGGAATGCTTATTTTACACGTATTTTTTAAAACATAGCTTTTCAGTTATGGATTGACTTCCTTTACAAAAGGCCAACAATATTCATGTATAAAGCTACATCAATGCTGCAGCTCTCATGCCAAGGCTTGTAAAAGCTTTGGTACAAATTTCTGCATGGCTCATTACCTCTGCTCACCTGACCACTTATCTATTTTAAGTAAAGTCTGTGTAAAAAGTGCCATAGCCTCTGGCTTTGTGTTTTCACCTTGGTGGGATATGCTGGTGTTACTGGTTTCCACTGAGAGCCATACCAAACACAAGTGCAATACAGCATTGTGCAGACAGTTGTTTAAACAGAGTTTGAATACTAAGATGTAGGGTTGGATTCCATCCTGCTTTGTAGTCCATTTTTAGACTACCTCATGAAAATGAATGCATTCATTGCTCAGAGCGAGTCCTGCTTCATCTGAACGAGGCAGCAGAATCAGCCTCCTCATCTCATCTTTCCTCACGGGCTTCCGTGCTACAACTCCTGTAAACAATCACAGTCTCAGAAGACAAGCCTTGGCAAGAAATCCATAATTCTACTACTTTCACAAGCATTTGAATTATATAACATTCTTCAGTTCCACCATTATTACAGGACTATCATATTTCTCTGTATTCACTGCTGCATTATTTTAGAGTACTGACTCAGAAGAACAAAGGTAGCAATATTATCGTCTGCAACTAATGCTGTGGAATTAAATGGTGTACTGGATTTCATGCAAGGTCTTCAATTTACCAGTTTTCATTTTATGAAGAATAAAAATATTTGAAATCAGGGAAAGTTCTCTTAGTTGTAGCTTTAGAAAAAGGGAAATAGTGAAGGCTTTGAAATAGTAAAATCACATCTATGGAAGACACCTTTCTGTCCTTGTATCCACTATGTTAGTTATGGAACAGAATGTCATCACTTACCAGGTGAGTCCTTTGTTATTAACCAAACAAGTAGCTTCCCTTGTGAACACCTTTATGTTCTATCATGTTTACCTCTCTCTCATCCTAGCACAGAGAATATATACTGGAATATTTTTTTTAAGCATCAGTGAATAGAGAGAGAATTTATTTTCAAAGGGCAGAAGGTACTAATTCCCTACAGTCTGGCAGAATATGTTTACTTTTCAAACCATCCAATCAATGGATGCATCTTTATGAGTCTGTAAGTTCACATCAGGAATATGCTTTTGAAGGGAATCTCCTGTTCATTCCCTCTTACCTTACTTTGTTTCACCCAGCCCAGGTCAGAGAGCACAGCCAGATACCCCCGAAAGACACAAAGCTGGAAGACGCACTCCACAGACTCTGCAGAGCATCTCCTGTGCCCCAGCCATTACTGGACTTTCAGTTCACAGGAGCAAACTGGAGCTAGTTCAAAGCACATTCCCTCCTTTCCACCCACTCACACGCAGTGTGGACATCAGGTTCTTGGCACCAAAGGCAGACTGGCTCTAACTGCACGGCACCACTTGCAAATGTAGACATGGACAATATTAGCTCAAGGTGGCGGGTAGACTGGAGCCAAATTTTGCACGGCAGGATGTATTTCCTTCTTGCATCTCAACTTTCCTCTTAATAAAACTTCCTTTGATTAAATCATTTTAAAAATAGATCTTTTTGTTTGCCTAGGAGGAATGGAGCAAGTTAGATTCACCTATGTCAGGAAGTTCAGGATGGAAAATTGAAGTTGTAGCAACCACAGCACGTTATCTGCATGTACAAAGATGAATGTACTGAATGTGTGGGCTACGTAGTTCCTTTTATCATGTTTAGAGTCTGCTATCACGCTTATCCTGTGAATCCAACACATTGGACTTCATTTTCCCTGAAGTCTGAAAGCCTCTGTATTTATTTTAGCCTGTTTTGTGGCAAGCAACTTCATGTCTCCACTGAAGCACTTGAAAACAATGTAAATTTGGAAATCACAGCCAAATCAGTGAGACAGAACTAGGAATATAATAGATTAATAAAATGCATTTATTTAGTCTGGATATGAACTCACAACTGAAATAGGTTTTGCTGCTTTTGAAGCACTGTTGTAGAAAGGCTGTGGAGGGTGGATGAACTAGATCTCTTAGAAGATTTAACTGTTTTTTGAAAATAATCTGATTTTTCTGTCCAAAAAATGAAAAATGAATTTACTGAATAGAATAGAATAGTTCAGTTGGAAGGGACCTACAAAGATTATCTAGTCCAATTACCTGACCACGCAGATAAAAGTTTTTATAATCAAGAGATTTAGTGATGTATGTTAAGAAAGTTGTCCTATAAGAAATCAAAACCTACAGTATTTCTTTCAGCAAAAACAAGCTAACTTCACAAAAATATAGGATTTTCTTAAAGGCATAAAATAAAAAAATACCAACATTGCAGGTACTATTTCTAATTACTTAGTAACTTACCATTTTCATGCTTCCATCTGTAACATCTTAAAGAATTAGATATTTTGCAACAAAAATCTCATAAGTAAACAAAAGGACTGGCTAGAACCAATAAAAGAAAATAACTAGTGCATAATACAATATTATGTTAAGAATAGTATTTATAGTAGATAGAGCTTGGTCAGATGTAGCGTTGAGGACATGGTTTAGTAATTTAGTGGTGAACACTGTGGTGGTGCTGGGACTTGGGGATCTTTTGGAGGTCTTTTCCAACCATAATGATTCTGTGACTCTAACTTGGGACTTAAACTGAAAGTTATCACTGAGCAAACAATACCAAATATAATAGCTTCATTTTGTGGATATTGGACAGCTTAGTGGATTCCTAATGGGAGGATGTGCAAGCTTCTCTTTAACCTGAAAGCTATTTGGTGGCTTACAGGGAATATTCCTGCACTGTTTGGCTGGTTTACATCAGAGATGCAGATCACTGCAACCAGCACTGCCTGTGACCTTTGCAGTTAGAAGAGAGGCTAATTGTTGGATCTAAGGGTGAGATACCATTTTCTCTTTACAAGTGCTCTCTTCACTTTAAATTGGCAGAAAGGGAGAAACTTATTCTATTTCCACTTGTTCTGTGTCCTCTGCTGCACAGTCTGCTTTTTGTGCACCTGATGATGCCTAAAGAGGCCAACCTAGAAACAGAGACTAGACAGGAGTAAGGGAATAAAGGTAGATATTTATTAGAAAGGCCTTCAGAGGTACACCCTGGGTAGGCCAAAGGCTACAGCCAAGATGGACCCCGAGTCACGAGTTCTTCACACTTTTATAGGTTTGGGCCATTTGCATATCAACCCAATTTCACCAATTAAACTTTAGCTAATGATGTAATTTCCCCTCAGCTTTCCCACCTTCTCAAGATGCTGGGTTACACATTTTGGGCCTAGGCCGGGCTGGGTGTCCTTGGAGAGCAGCCTGGAGAGGCTTTGTTATGTCTGTCTCAGCATGAGAGAGCAGCAGCTCACAGGCTGCAGGACACTGCAGAGTTACACACTGGGAATACAGAATTTGAAAAATAGAAAAGTTAAAACCTAAGGCATCACTGATGTAAGCTGAGCACAGGCTGCCACGGGAGCCAGCCTGAGCGACCAGTGCCACCAGTACGCCCAATGCCTGCTGGGCCCCAGCAGCGCTGCTTCCCTCAGGAACAGTGACCAAGTCTCTCACAGCACAAACACCTATGTCCATCCATACCTCAGCAGGGCTTCAGCATCTGCCTTCCCATCTCCTACATCCTTGGCACCACTGAAACACAAAGCATGGGGCAGTGCTACAGCTTTCCTCCATTCCCTCAACCGTACTTGCCAGATTGCCTCAGTCCCTAAATACAGCAAGTGAGGCTGAGGAGGTGAGAAAAGCAGTGGTCCCACGTGGGAACCATAAATAATAGCAGTGCTATGACAGCAAAGCAGAAAAGAGAGTTTAAACCCTCCCTTCACCTGAAGCCCCATTCCATGGGATCACCCACAGCATGCGATCATTTCTATTTTTAAATGCAGTATTTTCTAACATGAGTCAGTTACCAATCTATTTCTGATCTGAACAGGAAGGACAGCGGAACATCCTTAATCACAGCTGAACCAAAATTAGAAGAGAAAAATGGATCAGTTCAGTTCCTTTATTTATACTAACCAACTTTAGGTATACCTATATGAGAATATATACATAAACTCCTTTTGCAGATCCTCAGTAGACGATCAGAAGCTGGTTTAAAGAGAAATTAAAAGTGCAGAATTGAGTATTGGAAGGAGCCTGTTTCCTCCAAGGCTTTTACTTGGAAAGCTGTAATTCAGCCAGCCAAGCCATCATCTAAGAGGTGGTGACAGCAGCGTGTCCAAGCAATGCCTGCAAGAGTCACCTCTCAGTCGCTCTTTGCTCAGCACTTTTCAGGCCACAGCCAAAACACCCTTGACGGGAATTCTGTGTCCAGTCTTGGCACTCAGCATGGGAGAGAGAAAAAACACAACAAAGCCCTGAACCTCGGAGATTAACGGTGCCTGGAGCAGGACTGTGAACTAGGTGACCTCCACACGCCCCTTCTGACCTTAATTCCGCAGTCCTGAGACTCCCACACCATACATATGTTAAAAGCATGTCACGAACTGGTTAAAAAACAATCTAAAATAGTTTTAAAAAAAAGGTCATGCCAATGTGTGGCATCAGAAGTTTTCTCCATGGCAGAACAGTGATACTCTAGCAACAAAAATAACATTGAAGAAAAAAGGAAAAAATTCTTAGTAGCAAGACAATGATGTTACAGAGAGCATATTATTAGAAGATCACCAAAATACACTGGATGGCACTGGAAATGCAATCAAGCACCAAGATGGCAAATAAGAGTTCAATAAATTATTAGATGTATAAGCTTTGTAAAAACTGCAGAAAGACTGCTGTCACTACAGTCTGCTGAAGCCCTGCTGTTGGTTTTCACACTAAGTCCTCTGTCTCATAATTCCTTTGGAAAACTTGCAAACAGAGAAGCACAGTAATCAAAACCTCACAGAGGCATTAATTAAATTAAGGAAATATCCTGATGGAAAAAAATTGCAGTGATTAATACATAAATCCCTATTTTTTTAGTAGTCCAAAAGAAAGAAGTAATTTTCAGGACCAAGGCTGCCCTTAAAGCTAGTTGCATGTGAGGGAAACACGTCTAAAAAAGGGGAGGGGAAAATCCGTGCCTTTTTCCAAGCTGTTTTGACTACTAACAACTCAGTTTCAAGATAAATTCAATATGGGCAAGATACGCAACATGTTTACATTTGACGTTTACAGCTGCACTTAAGTAATTTTATAGATGTATGTATAGATAAGCACAGGGTCAGGCATGGATACAGCAAACTGCTTCATACAGAGATGGAGATTTCTCGTTTAGTTGCCTAGCAATAAGATCTGACTCCTGGAAGCTAACAAATACTGATTAGAAAACAGAATTATTTAATATATCAAATGCATTACACAAAAAGAAACATAAGGCTATTGAAGAAAGGAAAATGTTAGGCCAGAAAAAATAAATTCTGTTCAGTGAAATTTATCCAGGAAATATATGAGACTAAGAAACTGCAATATTTAACTCAAAGAAAGCCTCAGTCTGTTCATTCTGTCAGTAGTTTTCATCATTATTCTTTTAGCAGAAAGTCTAATTCCATCTCGGGTAATGGTTCTGCCTTTTGAATTGCTGTGTTTAACTTTGTCCAGCCTCCTCAATAGTGTTTTGAAGCAGGAGACAGAGAGAGAGAGATTTTTAAAAATTTAATGGGATGAACATGATGGCATTTCTCTTCCTGGAAAACACAGCATGGTACTAATGGAAAGTTTGATGACATTTACTACAGTGGTGGAGAGGTGAAAGTCCACATTTGTGTTTTACTTTTTACAAAGAGCTTTAAAACTGCACCGATGCCTTTTAGCACATCTATAAGGTCTCTCTCAGTTCTTTCAGTATTACAAATGTTTTTCTTTCAGTACTTCAGCAGTAGAACAGGAAGATCACACGTCAAGGATAGGCAGCCCACCACAAGTCCAGCACAGATCAGGAGTACCACGTCTTGGATCAGTACTAGTATTGGTCTTTCCCCCTTACAGTATAAATTTAAATAGATTAGTCTACAATAAAACTGGGGAAACAGAGGCCACTGGATAGTATTCCAGCATTATAAGCAGCATGGGCTTGTAATGCACTACTCAGGCATTATTTAAACTTGAAAAAAGAGCATGACTCTTCTTTCTGCTATTTCCAACCTTTCTTTAAAACATTCTCCTTTAACAAGCCTTTAAAACAGTACTTCCCAAATCTGTTCCTGCTGGAGCTGTCACTTAACAGTATTCCATCTGCTTGGGACAGAAAGTCATAAAATTTCTCTCATGTCCTGTTACATCAGCATAAATCTAGAGTAACTCCCCAGACTTCCTGTGTGACGCATTTGCTCGGGGCTTGCCTACACAAGGAAGTAAACATAAAGGAAAACTCGTCCCAATCAAAGCCCAGTACCAACCCTGGCTCACTCCTCACAAAAACGTCCTTACCAGACAGAAAAGAAAAGCAGCTTTTCCCACTCTGAATATGGGTTAAACTACTTTTAACAAAGACAATCCTAGTAAAATCCAAAGGTGTAATCACATTCCATAATGAAATGCTTTACAAAAAATAAAGTTTCAGGATCAGAAGTAGCATGTTTTCCATCTAGTCATAAATATCCTACTTCTCAAACTTTCCCTAATTCAGTTTAGAGGTACTCTTAGATACTGGACACAGCTTTGCATTTTGGCATGAAAATACCCTTTCACTGTCTATAACATACATTTTTACAGAATGGTCCATAACTTGGTACTTAAAAAGCACTCATTTTTCCATGAAGACAATGACTTTATTTCTTAATCTTCCTTTCCCAGTTGCAAAGACTATCACACAGACTAATTAACTACATCTTAATTTGGTCTTGTACTGTGTCTCCTTTGTCCTTGTTACAGCAGTGTAACACCCCTAAATGGGACATAAATTATATTTACTACATGAAAGGTCATATTAACACAGCAATTTACATTAATGCTTTTTTTACGTTGGTCAGACACTGTAATGATAGAAACTACACAAATATCTAGAAAAGCAAAAGCGGACAAAAATAAGTGACACACAAGTGAAGATTTTGATGTGTGAATCATGGTAAGTTATTCAACCAGGGCTAATTTACTGAGATGCAAATCAATTGGTAGTTTCATTACAGTACTCTCTGTACAATAATAATAACTGACAGATTTCTAATAATTTAATCACCTGTGTGACCACCACGTACATGTTTAAAAAGCTAAGAAACAATAGTATTTATTTGCACACATTCCTTAGAAGGCACTTGCTGTTTACAAAGATCTGTCAAGAAAGAATAGATGGTCTGGGATGAAAAGCTTTGCTCCTAAGCTTTCCCACACAGATCTACGTCCCAGAATAATCTGGCACTCAATAAGTCCATGTGGTCAACAGAAAAAAATCGTCATTTCATGGGGAAAAACCATAGAGGGAGTAGGGACACGGAGTTGTCTCTGATCTCTTGTTGATTCTCACAAGTTTTGTACACATTCTGTGCTATAAACATTGATTTCAGAGAGTTTCTGAAAAAGAACAAATTGGACAGAAACCTCAAAGGTGATGATGCCTTAGGTTTTAACTTTTATATTTTTCAAATCCTGTACTGACTCTTGTGTAACTCTGAAGTTTCTTGTGGCCTGTTAGCTGCTATACTCTCATGCTGGTTAGACATAACAAACCTCTCTAGGTTTCCACTCCAAGGACACCAGGCCCCAAAATGTGTGAACTAAAAGCCTCTGAACTGGGGACAAACTTGGGGTAATTACATCATGAACTGAGGTTATAAGTGGAGAATTAACCTGATATGCAAACGAACCAAACTTATAAAAGTGTGAAGAACCCATGACCCAGGGTCCTTTTTGGGTGTAACCTCTTGACTGCCCAGGGTGGACCTTTGAAGGCTCTTCAAATAAATACCTCCTTTTATTCTCTTATTCTTGTCTAGCCTCTGTTTTCAGGTGGCCACCCTAAGGCATCAGTGGAAGTAATTAACTTTCTCATTTGGAGCCATGTGGTCATCTTTTTATCTATTCTGATATCCTAAGTACAGAATCCAACTTTTACCTTTTTTTCCCATGTCATAAGAAATAATAGCTTGAGCTATTAATTTCAATTATATGCACTGTAATTTGAACTCTGCTCTTCACTCCATCTTTTTTTTGTTTTGATCTCTTTTGACAAGTCACAAGAAAAGTAATATATGAAGTTTGAACTCTTAATTCATTGTGAAAGTAGTACACCATCTATCCCACTTTGTATTTCCACGTCTTAAACAGTATTCAAAGATCTGCTGTCAACTACATAGCAAAGATCATACCTAATTTATAAGATGAATTGAAAGGAACTGGTATTTATGAATATATGAACCAAAATACTTCATGTTCTCAACCAAGACTCAGTAATCCTGGTTGTTTATGGATACTCCAGTGTGGAGAATAAGAAAAGGAGATGCTCTGGTAAGTATTTATATATTCTGTATGAAGTGTGACTACTCTTTTCTATCCTTTTATCTAAATTATATCCAGCAAATAGCCAAGAAACTGTCTTATCAAATAAATTTCATACTAAAACCTAGATTACACATATATGTAGCCTAAAACATGTTTTATTCTGGCCTAATAGCAATGGTTATCAAGCTAAATGCACCATAAATTCTCACAGTATTGCAAGCAAGGCAGTAATACCACTCCTTCTTCAATTAGCCATCAGTTTGGTGTGTACTGTTTCAGGTAGTCTTATCCTCTTCCTTTTTTACCACCCAAGCAACAAACCTGGCTTTCGCTAACTATTTCTAAAATTCCTTTCAAAAATTAGCAGCTATAAGGCCTGCATAAATCCTGCAAATCAATAACAAAAAAAAAAGAAAAAAAAAGAAAAAAAACATTTTGATGCAAGAGTATTTTGTATAGCCTTATCTACAAATTTGCCAACTCCTTTTCTAAGTAACCGTACTTAAAATTGAGGTAAAGCACGTGTTGTACTCTCTCACTGTAAGCAGGAAATATCCATCCCACTCTCTGTGTTTGTTGTCCTGTAAAGCAAGATGTTGTCCTCTGAATGCTCCCTCTCAAGAAACACACCCTAAAAGCAAGATTCAATATTATAGTAATCTGACCATATGTTTTTAGATTACAGTTAATTCAAGCAGTTATCTGTAATGGGTTGTAACACCACACAGAGGAGCTGGCATCGTATGAGGCCAGATCACTGACTGACATCAAAAGGGGCCAACCGTGTTCTCAGTTCTTTTTCTTCAGGCAGCCCCAGTTGCATTAGTAGTGATTTCCTTTCAGAAGCTCAACGGCAGCAGGTCTTAGAGGGGACAACAGAAGTGAAACTTTGCGTCTTGTAAAAGATCAAATGGTTTGAAACATCAGTGCCAACCTTTTTAAGATCAGCTCTAACAAGCCTGAGAAGTGAAACTTCTGACATCAGTTTTCTTTGTTTACTTTCCAGTAAAGTTTCCAGCTGCAAATCCCTCTTTTGAGTCCTGAGTTTTGCTGATTCTGCGGCCTTGCTGGCCTAGAGTATAAATGCTGAAGTGGTTTGTGGTTTTTTGTTTTGTTTTGTTTTGTTTTTTTGGGGGTTTTTTTTGGGTTTTTTTTTTTTTCCCCTTGCTAGTTGGCTAAACCCCAAAAAAACAATTAATGTTTCTCAGTAATATTTACAGAGACTTTCACATCTGTAAGCATAAATACCATGGTGATGTTCTGCATTTTCTTAAAGAAGCCTGACGACTCATTTTAGATTCTTTCTGCTTAAATCATGTAAATCTATGAAATAGCAGCTGGAATAAAGAAGCAATAATTGACTGATCAAATTTTTCCGTACCAACTAGGATGTGTTTTCTGTTGAAATATTCTTGGCCTTGATACAGACTTGCACCTTGTGAAACCCTCCTGTCCTGCAAAGATTTGTGGAAAGAGACCACTATCAGAGTGGAAGAAGTCACTAATGAATTTAATATATCAGCGACACAAATATCAGCTGTCCAAATGCTGTGTTTACCCAGAATTTCTGCAGATCTGGGAAGTCACTGATGTGAATATTGACCACAATTCCTTTTAAAAGACATTTTGTTCTTATTTCCACTGACAAGTGACAACAATCTCCAGCAAGTATAGAGTTAAATTTCCTCTGGCAGTGAACTAGATAAGATTACACTCAAAGGTTTAGAGGGTCTAGGAAACTTTGATAAGAAGAGAGAAAGGACCTCAGAAGCATCCAAAACGTAGCTGCTAGAAGGTAAAATACCTGCCCAGGTGTGCTGGGGTTTTTGCCTGTATTCTATCTGATGTTTCTCTAGCAGTTATGATACAACTTGGGCAGGATGAAGCTTGTAACAGATAAAATCTGTCTTCCATAACTTGGCTTCTACTGCTTTGCAACCTTTGCAAACACAATACAGAAAAAACTGTTAGAAGGGAGCACTCTGCACTCAGAGTTCACTCCAGTAAATGAACTTGGAGTGTAACTGTTCTTGGCACCTTTCTTGGCCCTGCCTGTTCACGCTGTGCTGCTGCTCACGGTTCACAGCGCAAACCGATTGTCAGTCCCTTTCACGTGTACTCTTCTTAAAGAAAGTATCTTACCTGTGAGAGACCCTCTTGGCAATGCATCATCTGTAGGTACAGTTCTGTGTTAAACAGGGGAAGTATAATGTTGGTTGGTCCCAGGTAGGAGGATGGATAATCTCCTTCCATAATACAACCTAGCTTTGTAAGAGTTTCTCCTTGGCCTGTCAGCTGGTGTGACTACACTTGTTGCTACCAAACTTCATGAAAAGTGAAACTGAGAACCACTTCCTAGAGTACTGAAAAAGGATGAGAGTTTTATGAGGATTCACAGAATGTAGGTATTGTTTTACTCCACTTTAAAGGCAGACAGCTTTAGTCCTTATTTACCTGCATGAGGTGAACTGCTCTGCTTAAGTCCTCTGTTGTTTCTATGAAGGTGTACACAGGAAAAGTTATATTAATTACCTTTTTAAATGACCATTTAAACTGTGCTATATTTCTAACTGGACATTCTTACTGCTCAAAATTAATTTGGTTTAACTGCTTTTGTAATTTATTTAGAAAGTACTTTAATAATTTAATTTAAGATTCCTGGCTGAAGGTATCCAAGTTCTAATTTCAATTAATCCATAAACTCTCTGTGTTTGGACTCATCTGCCAGAGTGTTCTCCTGCTGACACATCCTCATCCTTGTACTTTTTCTGTTTGTTACACTGCACTTTTTCTGTTTGTTTCTGTTTGTTACTGAAGGACATAATGTGAGTATATTTACCATATGGTTGCTGGGAGCAAGATGAATGGGGAGCTGACTAAGAATGTAATTATTACTTAAGAAAATCAGAGCCAAGGAAGAGAAGGACAAGTGTAAAGATCTCCAGAAAGCTTTCACCAAGCTAACTGAGGATGGAAATACCCATTGGCAGGAACAGTTTTAAAACATCATTTGTGTATGTTTTGGTTTCTCTGGGTATTCTAGCCCCTTACAGGAGGGAGAATATGAGCTTGTGCTGAGGTTTTCTAGTGCAGCTTCTAACCTACAAAGGTGGACAAATCAAACTGTCTACCTTAATCAGAACAAGCTTTAAATTGAAATTACTGACTCCTCTTTTTCTTAAGCTTTTCTACCTGTTATTCAGGAAACAACTATGACAAATCTGTTATTTACTAATGGAACCAGATGAATTATCAGAACTTGAAGCCAGCACCCTACAGCTGTGCTCTCAGCTAACTCTCTGGGAGCTGCTGCATTCAATAAATGAGTCAATAAAGTATACAATATGGAAAAATTCTGAGTCAAATTCATCCCTGGTAAAACTGACCTTATGTCAGTGGTCATGTCCTTTAGTGTTTAAGGGCCTAAACAGAGTTACATTGCTAAAAACACAATATTAGGAGTTTGTAGAAGGAATTAAAGCTTTTGGTTAGCTCAAGAGTGCGGTTTATGTCTCTTCAATACTTAATCCCAGGAGGCTCAGCCCTCGCAATATCTGAAAAACACTTAAATCAGAAATTACCTGTAGAACTTATCATTATACAGTTTACCCTGTATAAACTTTTGTCAATTCAAGCCAATATCATCTCAGTCTAGGGACCCAGCTATTCACATGTGAAACAAACGTGTCTGTGGGCAGAGGAGTTAACTCGGATTCACTGCATGTGGGACTTCTGCTTCAGATACACAGCATGTAAATGCTAAGCCTGAAAGCCTTGCAAAATTAGTATCATTTCAGTAAATCATTTATGTTAACCAGAGTAACTACCTAGGATGAAATTATGCTTATTTATATTGTTTCCACTTAAAAAAAAACCAACAAACCCTAACAACAACAACAACCAAAACCCAGCAAAACCCAAAGCAAACAAACACCCTAAATTTAAACAAATGAAAAGAAAAAAAATAGAGACAAACCCGCTTCCTTTTTACCAAGGAAATCCAGAAAAAAACACCTCCAGCTGGAGATTCTTCTGCTTACAGGTATTTTACAATAAGCACACATACAGCTGAACTCCCCCATACCCTGATATTCACCTTGCAACCTTTCCTGAGATCGCTCCCCAACCAGAATACAGCAATTCCCACAGCTCCATGTGAGGTTGCAAAGCCATACTAGCTCAGAAACTTGCAAAAGAACTAGGTTTTCAGAATCTTTTCAGACCTTCCATTTTTACTCAAAATTTCACAAGAGAGAACCCAGAGAAATGTGATCATGCTATTCAAACACATCTCTGAAGTCTTTTTTACCTTTTGTTGATGATTATCCATCCATTTCCTGTTCATTAAACTTGTGAAGCTGGCTAACAGGAAATAATTCTATGGTGCTGAAATGGCTTGTATTGCCCCAGAGAATGAATTATTTTCAATCCACAGAACACATCTAACATTTTCATAGAATCATAGAATACTTTGGGTTGGAAGAGACCTTTAAAGTTCATCTAGTCCAATCCCCCTGCAATGAGCAGGGACATCTTCAACTAAACCAGGTTGCTCAGGGCCTTGTCCAACCTGACCTGGAGTGTTTCCAGGGATGGGGCAGCCACCACCTCTCTGGGCAACCTGTGCCACTGTTTCACTACTCACATTGTAAAGAAATTCTTCCTTACACCTAGTCTGAAGCTACCCTCTTTTAGTTTAAAACCATTGTCCCTTATCCTATTGCTACAGGCCCTATTAAAAAGTCTGTCCCCATCTTAAAAGTGCCCTTCAAGTACTGAAAACATTGAGCTGTCCCTGAAGTCTTCTCTTCTCCAGGATGAACAACCTCAACTCTCTCAGCCTTTTCTCATAGGAGAGGTGCTCCATCCCTCTGATCATTTTTGTGGCCCTCCTCTGGAAAAGTGAATTTTTCCTGTATGACACAAAATCATGCCACATGAAGCCAGAAATACCTACTGGTTAATAAAAGCTACTTTCAAAGTCAGATCCAGCCTTCTTTTATTTTAAAAATCTAACAGTCTTCCAATGTTTGTCCTGATTTAGGTCATGTTCTGGTAGCGGCTTTGGTTCTCCCATCTCTCTTCCCAAAACGCCTTCTTTATGCAATTTCTTTAAAAACAAGAGAGATTTCACCAAAATAGGGAAAAAATTACAGCTGCACTTGAACAGCTGCACTTGCTTTAAATGGATTAGGGACTAAAGAATGACAATAGAAAATGAATCTACAGAAATGCAAAACAATTTTAACATACTCTAAGTAGCCTGGATTTAATAAAGGGAACCATAGGTCAAATAATGGAACTGCTGTTTATTGTAATCTAATGGTTTAACGTTCTTGAACCTATTTAAAAATACAGGTTTGTAATAACACACTCATACGTACAAGTAATCATCTTTTTTTAAATTAAAGCAAGGTTTTAAACTTTTCAAAAGGGTAACAAGGGAAAGCAGAAGGACTTCACTGCCTTCCAAAGGTTAACCTGGATTTATAACTACTTGCCTGATTTCCCTGCTTTTTTGCTTCCTCCTAAGGACTGATAAGGCAAAGTAGCTTTTCCTCACCCTTTTCCTAGCTCCTAAATAACAGAAAATGTGATCCTTACAGAAATCTAATGGAGAAATAATGCTCTCTTTTTTTCATTAGTAGAAATTATATTAACAGCAACCACTGGTAACTATTATGCCTGAACATTACCTTAAATTGTAAGAGGCCATGCTGTGTTTCTGCCCATGGAAAAGTAAGGCAAACAGCAAGGAGTAGCTCTCTACATCCAACAAAAGCCCTTTGCTACAAGCAGATAAATGTATATAAATGTCCTATGGTGAATTCCTTCTGTCCCTTCACACACAAACCATGACACAGCGTCTTCTGTACAGAAAAAGATAATACAAAATTAGTTTTGTAAGATCATGTGCAGCATTTCAATAATAGTAATTTCCCATCCATTCTTCTGAGTTCATCAATAATACATATTTTTTAAGGAGTAGTGCAATGCAGCTATAGGACATTCTGATGCTCTTCCAACTCAACCAACTGTACTTTGTGTTCAGATGCAGTGGGTGTTTCTGAATATGATAAGTATTTCATATAGAAGATGATTGCCACAAAACCACTTAAGCAGGCAGATTACAATGGAATCGAGCCAATACATCTGAACACTGGTACAAGGATTATTACTTCTTAAACACAGTACAATTAAACCACAGAACTGACTAAAACATGCTACTGGAGGGCCTAAAAGCTGTCAAAATTAGACATTAACATAGAAAATCAAAATTCTAATAACTATAAAAATTACAAATTATGGACATGCTTTGAGGTAACTCAAACGAGCTGTCAGTGGTTAGGAGAAAGAAAAGCTCTTCTCCTGGCAAATAATGAAAACTATAAATTTGAAATCTTTCCTACTTTATTGTAAAGCTGGTGCTAACCAATGCCAGAAACAGAACATTGCAACACAGCACATTCACTCTGCTGAGCTAAGGACCATGAACAAATCCGTCATTTTAGAAGACTAGAGAACGTGAAAATTTTGCAGCTTATATATTTCACTGAACTGGACCTGATGAGAAGACAGTCGCTGCTGGGTTTATTTTTTGGTTGGTTTGTTGTCCTCAACCATTCTGGGAATACACATGCAATCTTCCTCTTTGCAAGTTATGATGATTATGCATTAGCACAATTATATTGGCTAAAAATATTCCCTGTTCTAAATAGGCCTGTGAAAGCAAAGCAAGCTGTGCTGCTATGGGCACTGCCTCGCTTCCCTCACGGCCTGTACAAACATTCCCTGGTGAAATCTCACTATCTCTGACACTTGACTATTCCAGGCAGTTTTCACTGGCTAACTCTCAAGTCACACCCCAAGTATCTTTCCAGATTTCTGAGGGAGGACCACCATAAGAGTCCTGTGCAATTGTAACTGCCAGACTTATTGTTACACTTGAGAAATCCAGCAAGTCTTCTGAGTCTTAAATTGGGAATCAGGAGGTGGATTTTTTATATATATTTTTTTAGTTATGTCTGGTTCTGAGCAGCAGAAATCCAGCTGGTGAGTTAAGGTATTGGATGCAGCATTTCAGAAGACAACAGAATGAAAGCAAAATAATTTATTAGATAGAAGACTCAGTGAAATCTACTGCAAAGGATTTTCCAAAGAAAGGGAAAAGAGAAGGGACCTCCCAGGTGGTTAAAAGTCCACCGCTGTCTAGAAGGGTTGGAATGCTCTTGCCTCAGTGAGTATTGTTAAATCAGCGTCACTCAAAGTCACCTCTACAGATATTCAGTAGTTTAATACCAATACTCTGCAAATTAAAATCCTGTAGAGAACAACCACAAAGCCTTCTGCAATGCTTCGACACCATCCACACTATATTGTACAATTTAGGCACATACCCAATATATTATTAGCGCATTTCTCCAAGAGACAATGCAAACAATTCCTATAAAAGTGAATCTGCACAGTACGAATGGGTTTGCTGTTAAGAACACTCTGCTTCAGTAGAAGTGCCAAAAAAAATGTTTAAATGAGACATATAAGTGTATTTTTCAGTTTGGGTCTGGGTTTTGCTTTTTTTTCTTCTTTCCCCAGGCCTTTTATTCTACAGTACAGCTCTCCTTGAGACAGGCTTCTATCACAGGAAAAACGAAATCAGTACATTTCACATTTGGTTAAATGTGTGTGCCAGCTCCTTCATTCATCGGGTGGGTCAGGATGGCTTTGGAGAAAAATAAGGCTCCCCTGAAAAGGCACAGGCTGAAAAACTGTTTGGAAAATAAGAAGGTGCATGAGATGATTACGTTGGAGAAATTAACATGGAATAAACTAGGGTGTGAAT
Source organism: Pachycephala philippinensis (assembly GCA_013397055.1). NCBI lineage: Eukaryota > Metazoa > Chordata > Aves > Passeriformes > Pachycephala > Pachycephala philippinensis. Next base: position 56,230 of record VWZT01014159.1, read on the forward strand.
TGCCAGTGATTTACTTACTCTGCAGTAATTACTCTCTACACGGATGCTTTGGCTCACATTATCTGCATTAATGGGGCACTGTGAATAAAGCCAGCCCAGCCAGCCCCACGGCCAGCAGGAGATGAGATGCAGGATGTACTGGGGTGGTGCAGCACCACACCGCCCCAGCCACTCTGCCACCAGCACTGCCTGGAACCCCCACCCAGCAGGGCCCAGCTTTGGAATCTCTGCAAGGCAACCTCTCACACTGGGTAAGTCGTGGTGATTCCAGCTTGGACACAGTAAGGGAAAGCTCCCAGCTCTGAAAGCTCCTTTTCCTCATTTTGTGGGCTGTTTTCATAGGAGCCTGTCCGGGTTCTGAGCTCTCCCATGTGTGCAGCAAGGGGCATCTCTCTTCCTCTCAGCCTGATGCTGCATCTGTGCAGCAACTCCTGCTCCTGTGCCACACAGCCTGCAAGGCAGAGGGTTCCTGAGGACACTTGACAGACATCCCTTCTCCAAATAACCGGTGGCAGTGCACTCAGGCTGGAATTATGCATCGATTCTGCAAGTTCAGACTTGCAGAAACAAATCCAGAACTACCACTATGCCAATTGGAAACCACCTGATTTGAATTAAAGCATCGCTAATGTCCAGCACAAGTGGGAGAGAGAAAGGGGGAGAATACAAAGGGGAGGTAGAATTTCGACGAATCACAAAGGGGACTGATGGGTGCAAGGTGGTACTGCAACTTGTAGCCATAAAATTACTTTTTGGGTGGGTGTTTGTTTTTGGTTTTT